>JAULKM010000010.1:6547430-6559811 GCA_032355605.1 Rubia tinctorum
GGGTTGGGGCGCCGCCGGCGCCGGCGCCGGAGCCGGAGGTTGACCCGAGGAAGGCTGTGGCTTACTCCCTGAAGAACTACGGAGCTACGAATGAGCAAGGCTGGCCCACCTGGCTTGTGGCCGTCGCCGGAGATGCAATCAAGGGCTGGACGCCTCGCCGGGCCAGCAGCTATGAGAAGCTCGATAAGGCAATTCTAACAAATTAATGATGCTGAGTAGTACCATAAATGTTTTATTATCAAGCTTTTCACACTTTAATGTGCTCTCTCTCTCTCTCTCTAAAAGCTTTGTACGCTTTTTTACACTTTAATGACTCGAGAAAAAGAACACCATTCTACTAATTGTGAAACCACTTAGGTTTGTTTGAAAGAGGTAGTGAAGTTTGGATATAGATGATTCATTTAAAATGATGCCACTTGATCAACTGTTGCTGTGTACTTCAATCTGATTGTGTCAAGGTACAGTCTTTGATGCATATTGATTTGATTCTGTTTTTTTTTTTTTGGGTTTAGATTGGGCAAGGTACTTATAGCAATGTGTACAAAGCTAAGGACTTGGTAACAGGGAAGATAGTTGCAATGAAGAAAGTTCGATTCGATAATTTGGAGCCAGAGAGTGTGAAGTTCATGGCTCGAGAGATTGTTGTGTTGAGTAAGTTGGATCATCCCAATGTAATAAAGCTTCAAGGCCTGGTCACTTCAAGAATGTACTCTAGTCTTTATTTAGTATTTGAGTACATGGACCATGATCTGGCCGGCCTCTCTGCGGTACAAGACATCAACTTCACTCAGCCCCAGGTGAAGTAGACATATTAATTGCCTAAAACATGTTAGTACTGTAGTTGTCTGCAGGAAATGCAGCTATTTTTTTCCATACTTTGCTAACAGCTACTCATTGTTGTTTCAGCATTGTGGTAATTGATATCTGCCCCCTCTTGCCATTACTTGATCTGCTTTCTGAATTGTGGTGTTGCATGCTAAATTTTATTAACTGCTGGATCCAGCGTATGTTCGTCTCAACTCTAGGAATCCAATGCCAGGTCTTTTCATAATTGTGATGCCCGTAGCTAGTGTTCTTTTAATTCAAGTGAAACTCACAATTTTGCGTCCCTCTAAATTTTAAAGCATTGTAACTATTTTGTAATCTAACTTAGCCAATTAAGGCTTTCTTGGAGGATTAAATTCTTATCTTTGTTATTGTTTTTTCCTAATTTTGTAAACCCTGTCATGTAAGTTATCTTCTTTAGATTGTGTAGTAGAATTTTTTTTTCATCTTCTGACTGTACTTCCTCTTGTAGGTTAAGTGCTTTATGCAACAACTTCTCTCTGGGCTAGAGCATTGTCATAATAATGGTGTACTTCACCGAGATATTAAGAGTTCCAATTTGCTTATTGATAACAATGGGAACTTAAAAATTGCCGATTTTGGATTAGCTTCTTTCTATGATCCTGATCTCAGGCAAGCCATGACTAGTCGTGTTGTGACTCTCTGGTACCGTCCCCCAGAACTTCTTCTTGGGGCAACTTGTTATGGAGTTGGTGTTGATCTGTGGAGTGCTGGCTGCATCCTAGCTGAGCTACTTTTAGGGAAACCAGTAATGCCTGGGAAAACAGAGGTAAATGAACGTTTTCAATTTGTTGATGAGGTTAGGTTTATTCTTGTATGGTTCTTTCCGTAGCTGTTTGATTTGTGGAAGCCGTTGTGTTAATATATTGAACAGCATCATTTTCTTCTGTAGTATTACTTTTTTATTGACCACTTAGAGATCCAATTAGTCTCTATTCCCGTGGAGTGAGATGAGGATTTGGGGATTAGTTATGGTTCCCCCACCCCCTGTTTGTAGGGAAGGGGGTGCCACTTAAAATGTTTCATTCATGAGAAGTTAGCATCACATGATTTTTCTTCTTTGGGTGTAAAAGACATTACCAGTTCTGTTGAGTCTCCAATATACACAATCTGCGGATAAGAGTCTGATTCAATAATAACGACTAAAAAGAGTGATTCAATTGTTTTTTATTTTCCAAAGAATATCCTGTTTGATTTGTCTGGGAAAAAAAAGACAAGAAATGAAGGGAAGTTTGGCTTCAGAACACTCGATGATTTGTTATTTTTAGGGTTGTGAATCATCTAGTCATCTAACTAATTTACACCTGTAACCTTTTAGGTTGAGCAACTTCACAGGATATTCAAGTTGTGTGGTTCTCCAACAGAGGATTACTGGAAGAAATCCAGGTTGCCAAGCGCCACTCTTTTTAAGCCACAGCAACCATATAAGCGCTGCATTAGAGAAACCTTGAAGGATTTTACACCATCCTCTCTGTCTTTGGTTGAAACTCTTCTTGCAATTGACCCAGATGATCGAGGCACTGCAACAGCCGCTTTAAATAGTAATGTAAGCATAGGCGAAATCCTACATGTACAAGCTGTTTATCTAACATATTATATTTGCTCAAAGTGTCACTGGCTATGGTAACTCCTTCATGATGTAAATCATGAGTGGGGTTTTCCTAATTTTTGTACTGGGGTAGTTGGCTAGCCGACTTTATGGATATATAATTGAAGTTTTATTGTATCTCTTCAGTTCTTTACAACTGAACCTCTTGCCTGTGACCCCTCAAGCTTACCCAAGTATCCTCCCAGCAAGGAGATGGATCTCAAATTGAGAGATGAAGCGAGACGGTAATTCTTCTTTTCATTCCATCCATCTCAATTTGTATACTTATTCCTCCGTTAAAAATTTTAAAATGCTAAAACGCATCTCCTTGTAGCCAAAGAGGAATAAGTGGGAAATCTCATGCTGGTGACGGTGCAAGAAGAGTTAGAGGTCGTGACCGGGTTAGTCGAGCTGTTCCAGCTCCAGAAGCTAATGCAGAAAACCAAACCAATTTAGATGTAAGCAACCAAATTCTACCTTCTTATGCACTTTTCTTCAACCTATAAATGTTACTTTTGCAGTTTTCTCTTCATCTCTGAGCATGATACATATCAATGTTACTTGGGCACTTTTCCGGGACATACTTTTGTTAGACATTCAAACAACCTACTGAGTTTGGGTTATCTGCTTTCACTATCCCTAACACTATAACCTGCAGAGGTGGAGACTCGTGGCACAATCTGATGCCAAGAGCAAGAGTGAGAAATTCCCACCACCTCATCAGGATGCTGCCGTAGGACACCCGCACGATAAGTCTAATAATGGCCCTTTATCATTCAACATGGCCGATAATTCTTTTGGCTCGTCCATTTTTGATCGAAAGCCATCTCGATCTCTGAAGAGCACTGCAGCAACCGGGGGACCTTCCAGGAGGAAAATAACGAAAGAAGAGCCTCAGATGGGTCCTTCTCAACGAATTTTTAATGCCCTCCTTCCTTCATCAGTTAGGCTGTCGATGGATCTAAGGTTCAAGAGAGAATCTTAAGTTAGCTTCTTGCAACAAAAATTAGCCTAGTGTAAAGATTTAAAAGAATTTTGCTTTTCCCCATAAATTTTCTTTTCATTCTCCTGTAGTTTAAATTTCTTTTTGAGCCTTGTAATCGCAGGCTTTTGTGTATATCAAAAGGAGAAATTTCCTTGATCAAATAAAAAGGGGGAAATTTCCAGAAATCACGAGTAATATCTGCTGAAACTTGATAATTTGGTGTGCAAATCATATTAGTACTTATTATTGTGGACTTCACACCAACAGTAGATGTTTGTGTATCTCATTTTTTTATTGCAAATTTCAAAACTTCAAAATCCCTTCAGCGTGTTCTCGATCTTTTTTTTTTCTAGGCGGGAATGGGACTTAAAATAAGTTAAAAGGAATAGCCCCAGACGATTTTTGTTACTTCAACCGCAAATGGGGAAATATATATGACTATAATTTAGGGATTCGTTGCCAATTGACTTTTGAGTTCTGAGAGCACGAAGTTTTGTTTTAGATTGACTAATCGACTAATCGTTAGAAGTGTTCATTTTATAATTAGTGTAGCTCATTAATAAGATAGTGTGTTTCAGTTCATGAACTAATCAATACTAGTCCCCTATTCTTTAGGTGTTAGTTATTTGGTTAGTGCAGTACGTGTTGTATATAAAGTCACCCATACAATGCATTGAACATTATAGAATAGGATACATACAAATATAACCATGTCTACTTTATTAAATATCAATATAACTCTTAAATCTTTTTACTAAAAAACAGCGTTGATTAGTTTAAAAAAAGTGTCAATATAACCTTAAGATCCCAATTCCAGCATTGACTTTGTATTTCCCGTGTTGACTCATTATAAAAGGACTAAAATACCCTTTGACCCAAAATCAGAAAGTGTGGACAATTTATACCCTTACCACCTTCGGTGCAGCTCCGCCACCGCCACCGCTCTGCCGCTGCTCTGACTGGGCTACCAGCACTGTCGTCACCACCACTGCCGTCGAGTCGGAAAATAAACTAAAGTCGCCACCCAACATGCACCTTCCCGACCCTAACACCCCACTCACCACCACCACCTTCCCGCCCTGTCGGGAAACACCCCACCCACCACCTTCACGGCCTAAACACCTAACCCACCACCCTCCCGCTCCTTCGAGCTGAGCCTTCACCGCTCGGCCCTAACACTAACCATCTTCACCGCACTGGTCACAGGTGAACCAACAGAGTACAACCGCGCCGAAGATCTCAAGCTCGAGCGAACACCGCGCCGAAGAACCAACGGAGCAACTGTTTGACGCGGGAGAACCAATGGGAAAATGGAGAAGAAGAAACACCGGCGGATTTCATGTGCAGCGGCGGGTGTAAATGGAGAAGAAGAAACACAGGCGGGTGTTAGGAGGGTTAGAGTTAGGATTTAGGAGAAAAAGAAACATTAGGGGTATAATAGTAAATTATTATTTTCATTTAAAACTTTTTTTTAGAGGAGTGTTAATTAGCTGCAACTTTCTGCTCTCTGAAATAGTGCAGGGCAATTTTTCAACTTTAGCTGTGTGTTTTTTGTTTGACTCTTTCCATCATGATTTGGTGTGTTCCAGCAACATCGCCACCATGGGCAGGTTAGGAGGGAAAAAAGTTGATAAAGAAAAACATGGTTCGAATGAAGGACGGAGATCTAGGAACAAAATTCAGAGAGGAATCGAACATTGTAAAAGAGAATGAGGGTTTAAAACGGGTTTTAAGCAGCGAGATTAGGGAAATAAGTACTACCCCCTAATTCAATGATGATTGTTGAAGGGTAATCAAAAAGGGCAATTGAGGATGATGAAGCTTTGGGGTTTGTACCGTCGGTAAAAAGCTAACCGATTAAATCCAAACCCTGGGAAAGTTTGAATTCAAACCAAGAGGGGAAGAAGAAAAAAAAGTAATGAAAAGCATATATGGTTGAACTGGGAAATGATTTCTAATTTTAATGTGATTACAAGATTGAGAATATGGGTAATGTGGAGGGTAGATTTACTTGATATAAATATTTTGGCAAAAGGAGAAAAGTGGTTGGACTTGGAGGTAAATATGAAAGGTTTAAAGCAGTGTTTTCTATACACTATAGTTTATGAGTTTAACATTGGTTTAAAGAGAGAATGGAAGTGACAGTTTCTAAAAGGATGTGGAAAGAGAAGCAAGGCATGGCTAGTGGTGGGTGATTTTAACTTCCCGTTGGTTTTTAAGGATAGAATTGGTGGAGTGCCTGTGGTGGAGAAAGAGATAATTGATTTCCAGGATAATGTTGAGGAATTGGAGTTGCAGGAGATCAAATCCACTGGTTGTCAGTATACTTGGAGTAAAAGGAGGGTAGGGTTGGATAGAGTGATGAGTAGACTAGATAGATGGTTAATCAATGAAATTTGGTTGCAAAAATTGAACATGGTCTTCTATGAAATCAGAATGTAACCTATGTCTGATCACTTAGCTCTGATGATTAGGTTTAATGCAAATTATTTGAAATTCAGAAAGCCTTTTAAATATTTTAATAAGTGTTCTCTGTCATCTCATTTTAGGGGTAATGTGGACCAAGTGTGGAAAAGCAGAAGAGTGGAGTCTATGGCTGATTTTCAAGCAATGCTCAAATCTTTAGAAAAACCCCTCTTAAAGCTGAATTACAGAGAATTTGGTGCAATTGGGGAAAAGGTTGAAGTGAAGTTGAAAGAGTGGAGAAAGAATCTTGATATTCTTAACGAAAATCCTATGTTAGAACTGAATCAGAAGAATTAAAATGAGGCCAAGAAAGAACTAGAGAAATTACAGGAACTAGAATACAGGTTTCTTCAGCAACACGAAAAAATGCAGTGGCTGTGTGATGGTGATTTCCCTACAAAGTTATTTTATGAAGCTGTAAGATCGAGGAATTACAAAAAAAAATTGTATCTATGACTTTGGATGGACTTCTTGTTACAAAATAGGAATGTATTGAGCAAAAGTCATTGAGGCATTTCAAAAATTTGTTGGGGAGCAGATACAAAACTGAAAAACTGGATAAAGAAGTAGCGAGCTATGGAAAGGTTCTGAGCCTAGAGCAGTAGGCAAAACCGATTCTCCCAGTAAGTCAGTAGGAGATAAAAACTGCTTTAAAAGGAATTCACTCACTGAAAATCCTGAGTAAGGACGGATTTACAAGCCAAAATTTTAAAGAAACTTGGAGTATAATTGGGGATGATGTATTTTATGCTGTGAGAGAATATTTTGGAGGAGAAGAGATACCAGAAAGTTTCAACAACACAGCTATAACTCTATTTACAAAGGTACCACTGCCACAGGTTGCTTCTGACTTTAGACTTATTTGTTGTTGTTCAGTAATATACATAATAATTACAAAGGTTATTTGCTCTAGACTGAGATTGGTGCTTCCTACTCCCCCATCCCATAGAAAGTGGTTCATTTACTTTTTCATGGTGCTCAATGATCATGTTTGACCAACAATATTTCTAGCTACATACATCAATTTTGCATAAAAAATTGATATTTAGATAATAGATGTTAAGAAAAATCTAACAATATCTCACGTTATATTTTTATTTTATATATATTAATTTATATTTAGGGTCAAAGTTTGCTAAGTTTGACTTGGAAAAAGTAAATGAGCAATTTTCTCTTGGACAAAGGGAGTATATAATTAGTGCTAAACAAAGTGATTTTATAAAAGGAAGATATGTTGCTCATAATTTGCTGCTTCCCCAAGAGTTACTGCATATGTATACAAATGAGAGGATCAAACCTAGCCGTGTAATGCAACTAGATATCGGTAAGGCATTTGACAGTATTAATTGGGATTTTCTTTGTGATTGGTTGTGTGAACCAAAATTTCCTGAAATGATGGTTGAATGGATTATGAGATGTGTCAGAAAGTACAAGTATTGTTTGTCAATAATGGTAGATACACTGATTGTTTTGAAGCTAAAAAATGTGTAAAACAAGGTGATCCTATGTCCACATTGTTATTTGTGAAATGTATGGAGTATTTTTCTAGGCTTTTTAACAGTGACTTTAAGAAAAAAACACATTGATTATCATCAAAGGTTCAGTAAAATAGGTGTGCACTCTCTTATGTTTACTGATGATTTAGTGGTCTTTTGTGGAGCAAATTTAAAATCAGTGGATTGTGTTAAAAGGATTCTGGGTTATTTCATGGTGCATTAGGGCTAGGTGTTAATACGGAAAAAAATCAAAGGTGGTGTTTTCTAAGATGGATGAAGCTAAACAGATTATCCCTGCTTCTATTCTTCAAGTTGTTAAAAGGGTAATTTTTCATGAAATATCTGGGTATTCCCAATTCCCCTGTAAAGTTGAACAAGAAAGATTGTGAGAACCTGGTTGAGAAGGTGAGATAGAGAACTAGAATTCAAAATATATTTCTTATGCAGGGAAGATGCAGTTAATAAATTATGTTCTTCTGAGTATCACTGGGTATTAGGGGAACATAAAGAAGATTCTTGAAGGGGTGAATAGTAATTGTTAAAATATACACGAGTTACTTATGGGGGCAGAGATGAAGATCAAAGAGGGTATTCAGTTGTTTCATGGGGTGCAATTTGCAGAGGTAAAAATCAAGGAGGTATGGGTATCAGGGACCCTGCAACATGGAATTTGGCTGCTTTCTGTCAACATTTATGGGATATTGAGAAGAAGAAATATGTGCTTTGGGTTAAATGGATTAGTGTCTATTATTTGAAAGGGAAATGTCTTGGGGATTGTAAACAAAATTAGTCACAAAGTTGTCCTTAGAGGGTGTTACTGAACCTGAGAAACAAAGTTGAAGGTTCTCTGAATCAGTGTGTGGATAGGAATGAGAAGTTGATGATCATGGAAGTTTATAACAAAATGAAAGGAGGTGGATTGGTTGTAGTAAACTCTTCAGTTGTTTGGCATGAACAGGTACACCAAAAAAAAATCTTCATGTGGATCTTGATTCATGGAAAGCTAACAACATATGACAGATTGCAAAGTTTTGGAATCATTAGTGTTAATTTTTTTTGGACTGAAAATTGAAAATGCATTCCATCTCTTTGTGGAATGTGATTATGCATTGGAGGTACTGCAGATTTTAAAAATGAGGAAGTTTTACTCTTTTTAGGAGCTGAAGATGCAGTGCTATCAGTTAGCAAAAAGGAAAAATGGTGGAAATATGGGATATCTGACTACAGCGTTGCACCATGTTTAGCTTGAAAGAAAAAAAGAGAGGATTTTTTCACTACAGGAATTAAAAGCTGCTACTATAGCAGCTCAAACAGCCATGGAGTGCGAATGGAGAGAGAGGGGGAATTGGAAAATCATATTGAAGGAAATGGAGAACCCCGTGATGAAGAATTTGTCGGATGAAGGTGAAATGTTCAAAGAGTTTCTGATTGGTAAAGCTTTCTGGGGATTTTTCTTATTTCGGAAAATTTGTAGTACTTTATGGGCTGAAGGGGGTATGTAAATGGGTTTAGGGTAGGGGTGGGCAAAAAAACCAAAAATCAAAACCGAATCAAAAACCGAATTATCCGAATTTGAATAATTCGAACCGAATTTAAAATACAATTTTTGAATAACCGAATTGGATAAATCGAATTTTGAATATGGTTTTTGGTTTAGTTTTCGATAATGAAAGTTAAACCGAAAATCAACCCGAATACCGAATTGTAAATAAATAAATAAATAAATATATATATATATATTAATATAATGCAAATAAATTTTGAATAAAGAGTTTTAATTACAAAAACTTTGGCCATTTGAATTAGTGTAATTCTTAACTTATTAGACCTTTCTAAAGCTCAAATAAAGAGGCCCAAAAATGCCAGAAACCCTAATGAGTTAACTATATAAAATGCTACTCCATTACTTATCTCATTAATACAAAGCCGCAACCTTATTTCTACAAAACCCTCATTGAGCTTACCATTGTCCACTGCCCATCCTTTTTCCCCATCACCTCTGCGCATTTATTTTTCCCCATCCTTTTTCTTCACCCACCACCGCCTCCTACAACTGTCTCACCACTACAATCACCTCATCGAGCTTACCATCACCTCATCATTTTGGATCTCTCCTCGCACCACCATCGGTACACCACTACTGGATTCGCACCACCACCGGTACACCACTGCTGGATTCACACCACCACCGGTACACCACTGCTGGATTCGCACCACCACTGGTACACCACTACTGGATCTCTCCTTGCGCCACATCTATTCTCAATATGCTGTCGGCACCTCTGCACATCACCACCGCCTCCCTTCCTCAAGTTTAGTCCTGATCTGTAGGTTAGAGTATAGCCTTTAGAAGTTAGTTTTGTTGAGATGTTAATATTTTACTGATTGTATATGAATTTTCTAGATTTTCTTGAAAATAAATGAACTCGAATTTCTATTTTTTGGTTTGATAATATTTGGATTAAATGGTTTTGTTCGGTTTTAAACCAAAATCCAAATTTCGAAATCGGTTTGGTTAATCCAAGTTTCTCGGTTATTCGAGTCGGATTCAGTTTTGTGGTTTTCAAGGGTTAGCCCGATTAATCCGAACCGAATAAACCGAAATCTGATTAGCCCAGCCCTAGTTTAGGATGATGGCCCAAAATGAGATATTTTGGTTTTATTTAATATAAGCCAATCTTTCATAAAAATAATTTTAAAAAAATCAGAGGAGTAAAATCGACTTTACATCCAATTCCTACCTAAATCTATTGGAATTGGTACATTCGCACTTTTAATTACTATTTAGGGTTATATTTTTCCTTTCAATTATCGAAAAATTATATTGACACTTATGTGAATTATTTAGGGTTATAAAAACACTTTTTGTTGGGGTAACTTGTTGTAAATGCATTCCAATGGAACATAAAAAATATGCTTGTATGATAGTGGTGAAAAATTTCTTGGATATCGATGTGAGTCGCGTTACGTACGCTTTCCTTAAAGAGTAATTCGACCCTGTTACAGCTTTGGGTTACACGAATTCCCTTCGAGGATAAAACAATCAAGAATCCCTCCTGTTCTAGGCTTGAATCAGGAGAATACTTATGAATAATTGTGTTTTTGGTTACTGAGTAAGTCTGAGGAAATTCCGAGAATTTTTCACTTATAATTTAATGTTCATGCGTATGCCCTATATATAGGAAACAATTGTCCCGAAAGGATGCAACCATTCATTGTCTATCAAAAATACATGCAACTATAAGAATTACAAATTCTGAAATGATGCATCCTTCCACATGATATATCTTTTCACAAAACCACATTCAATGTATCGTGTTTAATCTAATATCATCCTTATCCTTTCAATCAAGAGAAGTTAGGCAATACGCACCACCAAATCAGAATTATAATAAATTCTGAAATGATACATCTTTTCACACTCAAGGACAAACCATGTTAGTCATCATCAACAACACAATTAATCCTTATCCTATAAATTTGTAAACTCGTAGATGGTTTATACAAGCGTGCACTCCACACTACCGAACTGGTTTTAACGTCCCAAGAACTACTTGAATCCAATTATACTTAAATATATTTGTGTTTCATAAAACATCAACAAATCAAACTCTCAATGATTGCGGAGTTAGAAATTACCCTATACAGTGAAGAATGATATCTGCAGCAACAGAAGCCCCATCCTTGAAGGCTACTTTACCATTTTTATAGCAAGAATCGATCTATCATTTTCATAAGCTTGAAATGTTAAAGAATACACATCAGAATCAAATTCATAACGAATCAATAACATACTTGTGACTGCTGCCACACATTGGCAAACATGTCTAACTTCGAAACTTGAATTTTTGGGATCTAGAAGACAGATGAACTTCTTTCTCAACCATGGCTATATCTTGTGATATATCATGAGCACTTGGTCCACCACCAATCACCACTACAACCTGCAGGTTTTACACGCAAGTCACCAGTCATTTCAACTGATCGCAATATCATTAACAACAAAAGATTGCACGAAACTGAGGTACCTTGTCGCGATATTGATCTGGAACTCGATAGTTGTGGCTGTGAGTTTGTTTCCCAGGCCATACTTGAACACCTTCCATGATTTAACAAGTCGGAAATATGCCTTACAATTTCCACAAACGAGGTAAAGGACACACGACTGGAATTTGGACAGCATGTCTCAAACAAAGTTTCAAATCCAATACAAATGCAGCAACTTGAAATTTAAAAGGGTAATAAATCCAGTTATAAACTTATAATAAATACAGAACAGGAAATAGATGTTGCAAATTATACTGGAAATAAAGCAATTTAATTCAATCTTAAAAATGAAATTGCCACAAGCATGCATCAAAAGAATAACTATATTAATTGATCATGCATTTAAAATTCAATACGAATTAATTGAAAGTATAAAATCATGCGATTTACATAAAGCAGTGACACGATTACATGCAATCATATAAAGGTGGAGTCGCGAACAACATTCACTGCTTTTGAAACGAATTAGCCCCGTATGAGCATCGTTCCCCATGATAAAACCACCGAAGGCAACAGCTTAAACACGTAAGAGTTACCTCAGATTCACGCTAGGCTCGCAAGCACTATCACCAGTCCGATAGAGGGACAATTTTCTATGGTACTAGACGCAGTATTTTTAGTGGTGAAAAACTAGCCCTAATCTCATAAACGTGATTCTGATCTGATTGCGCGAATGCTAGGATCAACTGCTGCATTCGTGTACGCAGGTCGCGCGCACATGCACAAACCAGTTCTGAAACCAAGCCCAATTCGGTTTCATCTACCCCCCTGCGCGTAGAGGTTGGAGCATAAGCTTGTAAACGCATTTGAACTAGGAAGAAAGCTTCCCAACTTATATACTAGTCACAATCTCTCTCTTTTTCCCATGTGGGACAAAGTATTTTCGCACATTTTTCCTCTTCCAAAAGTGAATCTTTAGACATCAATATCTCATTCACTCTTGATCCGTTTTG
>JAULKM010000010.1:6572327-6586315 GCA_032355605.1 Rubia tinctorum
CCATGTTGTGGGAACCCTTCTTCAACAGTGACAAGCCGGTTGGTCTTTCTCACAGAAGCATTGATAGTAGCCCTGTCAAGAGGACGGATGGACCGCAAATTTATAACCTGCAATCATAGAATAAACATTAAGACAATTTCTTCACCACACCGTGTGATTGGAAAATAATAGTATTTTAAGGTTACCTCAGCACTGATACCCTCCTTTGCCAAAATCTCAGCAGCCTAAAATGTACAGACTTATTAGTAAAATTATTCCAAAAGCTAATCCTCTAATAAACATATTTAGGCAAGTAGGAAGCATAAAATGAAACCAAAGCTGGACTTCGTTTTGATTAACATGTTAACTGTACGCATCATCACCGCCAAAGAGCGAATTCTGTTACAGATCCAGATTTTCTATAAGCCCCAAGATTTATTACCATATAGAGCTAAAAGGTATTAAAATGAAAAGTCCAATATAATAAAAACAAAAAAAAAGAACTTGTGACATATACGGCCACAGCAACACAATTCTGGCTCCATTGTAAAACTCTGCCTGTCTTGGGAAAAGCTAGCCCTGGACATCTTAATGATGGCAGACAGCCATTGGATATTCAGTATGATTTTTTTTATTCACACAGTATCTAGACGCTGAAGTAGAACTGCATAAACTAATTGTCCTGTGGCCTTTCTGTTCACCTATGGTCTACACTTTCAAATAACTTAATTTTAATTAGGAAAAAAACTTGCCAACCTTGTGCAAGGGATTTATCTCCTCAAGGAGGTCAATACAAATCAGCACATAAAAAACCACCACATGAAAATATGTATGACCCTTCTCAACAACACACAGCTTAAGTAGCCACTACACGGACAGATTTCTCCATCAAATTCAAGGATACCTGTTTTGCGACTCAGAATAAATTGACATGGCACGAAAACCATTACTTCAGGCTTCTTCGTACAGAAGAAGAGCAAATTTAAATCTAGTTCTGCACAAAGCTACACAACATATTCCTTAATACCACACCATCAAGTGACCCATACATAGGGGAAGCTGCATGGAAAAGAATTACGAACCTTAAGCGCATAGCCGACCATTTTTGAAAAAGCTGTAATTGTTATGTCCTTTCCTTCTAGTTCAACCTGCCAAGATTTGTAAATTCAGATAATTTATTGCTAGAAATAGAATATGCTTGAGTTTTTAGCACTATACCTTAGCTTTGCCAATTGGAAGACAAAAACTTGAATCCAAAACCTCTTCTGAAATGGGGAAAGACTCACCATACCTGTAGAAGCAGTGATTCTCAACAACCCTAGTGGATCATAAAGTGCATCCAATATTAGCATTAATCAAATTCTAATCAACTACTCACAGCAACTCATTTTCGAGGAAAATAACAGGATCTGGGTCCCTAATGGCAGCTTTCATCAGGCCACGAGCATCCTCAGCTGAATATGGAGTCAGAACCTTCAAACCTGGACATGAAGCATACCAAGCTGCATAGCACTGCCCAAAAAAGCGCATAATTTAAGCACACCTTTTTTAAAGAGTTTTTTCTTTTTGACCATGAATTCCAGTAGAGAACATAGTCAAGACATTTGACTATTTGAGTCTAGTTTAGATCCTTAATGCATTCCAAGTTTAGTGAGTGTGACTTTGTTCTTTGAAATGGACTCTTAGAAATATCCCGAAAATTGACAATTCAGAAAACACAGGGAAAAGATGGTATCTTGCTTTTGTGATCCCTTTGCGCTGCACCAGATCAGCTTATTTACTAATCTGGTGCTCCCAACTGTTTAACTCTCGTGCTCAATAATTTTATTTTATTTTCTATATTGAAGTACATTTTTAACATTTATCCGACAATTTTCATCTAAACATCAATGGCTGCAAAACAGGATAAGACATGATAGTAACAGCAAATCTAACGACTAGTTTGCACATTGCAGAAGTTTCCGATCCTTTAATGGGGTTCACTATTTCTTTTAGACATTACTGTTTTCCAGTGATTCTAACCAGAGAAACATAATCATTATACTTTGGGAATAGCCAAAAGCAACTTTGATGAGGAAACCCAAAAGTTTTATTTCACTACAATTATATCAACTTTAGCTTACTCCTATAATAAGTGGTGGAGCCAGACTTCATGATAAATGAACTCGATTTACTGTGATGTTTTTATTGATTGAATTTTTTTCTGTAGAATTTTTTTAAAAAGACTAAGTCTTGGAGCAAGGAAGACAACTAAACATTTACCCCCCCTATGTGGGATTGCTTATATAGATCACATCTTGTCATTTTGGAGTGAAGGCTTTTACAAAATGTCTTTCTAAACTGTGCATGTGGGGGCCATCATAGCGGCTTTACAATTGAAATTTGAAAACAAGGATTATAGTATTCTTTTTCTTTTCAAAATTGTTTGACCCCATTGTTCTTTCAAATTAAGAAAGGTCATCATATAAATTTAAATAAATTTTTCCGCAATTGCATGTAGTAATTTTATCCAAGTGGGGTCAATTGCAACAAGAAGCTAGAGTACAGCTCCACCCTTGCCTATAATATCACACCTTTACAACAATAGGACAATCTCAGAGTAGTATTTTTTACCTGGGAATGCTGGGCACCAACTCCAGCTGCAGCTCCATTGGGACCTCTGAAAACAATGGGCACTGATATTTGACCAGATGACATGTAATTTGACTTTGCAGCAGAGTTGATGATATGGTCAATCGCCTGCAAGACGTAACGCAAGTTATTAACCAATATTTTAATAAATCATGGTCTGGACTTCTTTAAAATGTACCATCTCACAACAATAATAATAACACTAAACAGATTTTCACACAAGCAAGGATTATGATCAAAGCCAGCATCTACAAGCAGACCCATCAAAGGCATAGAAATAAGGTTATTTTTCTTCGCTAAATGGCTTACAGACCAGTCATATAATCCATCTGTCCATGTAAAAAGGATATGACTAAAGGTATTTTAACAAAGAAGCATTTTGGTCATGGAAAATGATTAGTAGTTAAGAGAAACGATCTGTATTTGCATAAGTATTCATGTTTAATAAGCTATGATAGTATAACTTCTCACTGTTAGAGTAAGAAGATAAATGGTACAGGGATGAGAGACACCTACATTACATCCTTCTGACTTTTCCACAGATTACTGTTAGTTGACAGTTTAAAAGGAGCAACTTTACAAAATAAAAAAAAAATCAAATACCAAGGCAAGACTTTGTATCTCAGGCAAGTAAATCACCATCACATGGCATAAAAATGTGATCTGAGCATCATATGGCAGAACTACTGAGCCTTTAGTTCAATAATCCAGGGTAAACTACAACATCATTGAGATCCCGGCATAATGTTCAGTCTTCAAAAAAACTATTGCAGGACCTTAGTTATTACAAAAAAGCGCAAAAAAGGAGAGGAAGGAAGGTAGACAAAAATATGAATCTCACCTGCATTGCAAAGTTAAAGGTCATGAACTCTACAATAGGCCTCAGACCATGGTAAGCAGCACCAACTGCCATTCCAGTAAATCCAGCCTGGTAAAGTAAATTGCAGTCACAGAGTCAGCACTATCTCTAGATGGAAAATTAATGAAAAATTCATTCATCAATCCAAGAGCACGAAGCAACCTCTGTAATAGGAGTATCGATAACCCTCTTAGGACCATACTTCTCCAAAAGCCCTTTAGAAATCTGAAACCATTGAAGAAAAAAGCATAAAAAACAAATTAGAGGGGAGAGAGAAATAAAGCTTGCATTCCTTCTGAGTTCAATCAAGTTCACAAGTCGATAAACAAAGCTAACCTTGTATGCACCTTGATACTCTCCAACCTGTGCAACAAATAGAAATTTTCAATAGTGAACCACTGAATCTCACATAAAAGGATAACAGAAATTGCTGGGTAAAACGCATTATTACTTCTTCACCCAGTAATAAGACCGAGGGATCTGCAGACATTTCCTCATCAATAGCTGAATTAAGAGCATCACGCACTGTCATCTGCAATAACAACAAACAATATGACATGAGGGGGATGGCAGAAAATGTTCCAGTTATAAAAACAGAGACCCGAAAGCTCAATTAACCTGCTTTGTTCCTGCAGTCGAGGAGTAAGCCCTGGATGCAATTATACGAACGCCCTTCAAAAATGCGCGAGAGATTAACACGTCAAAATAAAAAACTAACAAAACCCAACAATCTAATCATATGCAACAACAAGGCAAAATCAAATTCTTTTGGCCAAATTCATATACACACCGCATGAGGGACGATTCCTCCGCGAGCGATTATTTTCCTTAAAACTCCCGACATATTCATCCCCTGCAAATCATAGGGAAAGCACAACATCCACCGATACCAATATTAAAAATCGAACCTTGATCAGATTAACCACAAGATTGCAATTAATCTAGGAATCTAGGAAAACATTAAACTCACCTCAAATCACGTTACAGAAAGCAATAGAACGTTAGCAGTTGAGTTGGGAAAAGAGAAAATTGTAGTGCGATGGACTTCGGTTTGGAGGGCGTGATATTTTGAGATTTTATTATACTTTTCTTTTTTTATACACAGAGATTCGAAAGGCGTTTGAATATAAATACTACAGTAATTTAGTATTGTCTAAGCCAACTCGAGGCCCAACTCACTACCATCTTAAGGAAGAATTAGCATCCAACTACACTACCAACTTCTTTATTTTTATTTTTTTTATTTTTATCGCAAAATATCATATAATAAGTATAGTTTGATATCGGTATCAACCGAGGTTATTTGTGTAATTTTAGACTTCTTTACTTTGACAAAACGACGTTGTTTGTCGCAAAGCATCATATAATAAGAATTGTTTGATATCGGTATCAACCGAGGTTATTTGTGTAATTTTAGACTTCCTTACTTTGACAAAACAACGCTGTTTGGCCTACTAAATCCGTCTTTTGTCACAATCAATATTCAAATCTCCCTTGCTTCTGTTATCAAGCTTGCTCCGATGATCTTCGCCGCCGTGAAGTTCCACCACGAGCTCTTGAAGGTGCATGTTTCTGCGTTGTTCCGTCATGAGATTGACGGTCGTTGTTTATAGTCTGGCGCAGAATGTGGCTCTCAATTTGGGGAATCATGTGCTTAAGACCTATCAATTTGGGGAATCCGACTTGCATCTTTTGTTACCCTTCTGCGAATCATTTGTTCGCTACATTTTTTTCTGGCTCAGATTCAGTTATGTATATTCTCGCCTTTTTGTTTTGAAAAAGTGTTCGCACCTTTTACTTCTGTTAAGATTGCATTCATTTTCTTCTTGAGGTATGAAGTTGGCTTTCTTTTCTGCTTGAGTATTGGTTCATGTTTCCAGTTGCGAATCTTATCATCTGATTGTTGGCCTTGTGTTATCATCAAATTTGATTTCCGGCTACAAGCTCAATGGAAAGGATCAAACTGCACGCTCTTCTACAGCAAAGCAAAAAAGAAAAGGGTTCGGGCCAAGTTAGTATACATACTATTATGCTCTATGCTGGTTGTCCATGTCAATCGTCATGGGATTCTTTCTCGCTACAATCTATAAACATTGGTCTAAGAGGTGTTGACTTTTCAGTTAATCTGTATATCTCCATGTATGTATCTCTTTCTATATATGTCTACTACTCGGCACAAAGGTGTTCCTGGGCTGACTTCATTTTTTTCTTTTAATAGGGTCGTGATTTGATCAAATGTGACAAAATAAGAGTTGGATCAAATGGGGCAGTATGTGGTAAATTCATTTATATTGCTTAAGATAGCACACAAGCACTACAAGGCTAGAATTTGAGTAAATATAATATGGCACACAACCATAATTTGAAAGTATTTCAAATAAGCCTAAAAGGACTACACTTGGCCACAATGTGTTGTTATGGTGTGTTTATCTTTAAAGAGAACTTGCTTAAATCAGAGGAGGAAAAGGCACTCTTTGATGCATTTACGTAAGCTGAAATTTCCTGCTTTTCTCAATTATTTATAAATATAATTGATACTTCTTGGAACATTTTGCAATATCTGAGAGTTTAATTGTTAATATTTACTAAAGGTTTTGTTGCTCAGAGAATCGGATACTGGGAAGAGTGCCATTGAGGTTATGCAGTACTGGCTGAACTCAAAAAAGTATGAACGGTCAAAGTCAGCTGAACTAAATTCAGCGCTTAGAACTCCACTGCTACGACTTTGTGCCACGTATGGTTTGTTACAGTAAATTTTCTTGCTAGAAGTTTTATAGAGGGTTATACAGAATACTCTGTATACATATCTGGGTCATCCCTTTGTGTTTGGGTGACTATTGATAGTAAATGGCCTTGTAGTTATCCAGGATTTAAATCAGCCATAGTATTATCTTCTTCAACATTTGTAGTCAGTTTCTTACTTGGAGAAACTAACTGTTTGACATGAAAATAGAATAAGTTGTCGATTGAACGACATTTGTCTTGAAATAATGACTCCAGGTATCTTCTGCAAGAGAAGAAGAGGGGGAAACCTCTAGATTTTGTAGCAAATTTCCACATACAGAATGGAGCAGTAAGTCAGAAACTTATCCTCAGGAGTTTCAATTATAAGTTTTCATATCTAAATGCAAGATAGTCCAAGGTCTAATTTGGTATTCCATTGCTTGCATTATTAGAAATAATGGCTTGAAGTATATTGTTGTTTCACTTATGCATGAGTTGTTTGTGAGCCTTTCTTGATGATAATTTTGGAATGTATGTGCAGATGATTGGTGGAATAAATTGGATGGCCAATCAATGTGCAGATGATTGGTGATCTAACCTAAGTGCACTAATCATGGTCAACTACGTCCACGGGTAAACCCTTTTGTGTGGAGCCATTTTTTAAGAATATAAGCGGTACTGTTATGCTGTATTCAGCTATTTTTTACTAGTTTGCTGAATTGGCATTGATGTCTTGGTTATCTTATTCTTGAAAACAATGATAATTCCTGATTAGTTCTGCCAGAACCCAAAAGAATGAACATCTTTCTGCCATACATGACCTACAAAAACGACAGGCTTGGAAACACTCTGTGCTGTTTTTGAAAACAATTTAAATGCTAATTTTGCAATCCAAATTGCTTTGCAAGATTCAGTTTGCTGTTTTTATGTCCCAATTAGCATGAAATATAATTGTTGAATACATGATGTAGAACATAGAAGAAAATGCTCAGCCACATTTCAGCAAGGGGAAAATTCATGCTTCCTATGATGTTTCTTGTGTCCCTTTAACATATGTTACAATCAAAGGATAATGTTGTTTATATGATTTTCAATGAGATATTGTCCAAAATTATACCCACTTTTAATTGAAATTCACAGTTTGGTACCTGCTTTTTCATTTATATCTCAAAATGGTGCCTTTTAGCAAAAAAATGGGTACCAATTTGGATCAAAATTGTTACATATTGGTACCCACTTTTAACTAAAAGGTACCTTTTCGGGACATTTATGAAAATGTGGGTACCTTTTAAGCACAATTCTAAAAATAGGGTACCAAACTATGAATTTCACTTAAAAGTGGGTACTAATTTGGACATTTTCTCTATTTTCAATTGTAATTAGATAGATGGTGGTGCATGTATGAACCTTAGACAAAGGACTGTCTTAATTATTCATGTTCATAATTTTTTATTTTCTTTTCAAAGATACTGATGCCACTCTTCTTCATGAAATGTACCTACGGGAAGAAATATAAATGAGGCAACAAAAGCATAGAAATGATTTGTTTTGGGTAAGATGAGCTTCATGTCTTCCCTTATTTAATGGCTTGGTGTTGTTCTAATTTTCCAGGTATTTCTTGCTTGGATATGATTAGTGGCCTCTAATGCGTCTCACTTGGATCAGACTGCTGCTCATCTAATGATGCTTGGCTGTAATATGGCTGAGCATTTTCTTCTATGTTCTCCATCATGCATTCAACAATTATATTTCATGCTAATTGGAACATAAAATCAGCTAACTGAAACTTGCAAAGCAATTTGGAGTGCAAAATTAGCATTTAAATTGTTTTCAAAAACAGCACAGAGTGTTTCCAATCTTGTCTTTTTTGTAGGTCGTGTATGGCAGAAAGATGAAGTCAGCCCAGGAACCCTTTTGTGCCGAGGAGTAGACATATATAGAAAGAGATACATACATGGAGATATACAGATTAACTGAAAAGTCAACACCTCTTAGACCAATGTTTATAGATGGTAGCGAGAAAGAATCCCATAACGATTGATATGGACAATCAGCATAGATCATAACAGTAGGTAATCAATAAAGTCTTTAAGAAATCTTTTACTCATGGATAAAATATCAATTAACTGATCCGATCAGCAGCATGATGTTTGGACAAAATTTACTGGTGCTCATTTAATGATGTTTGGACAAAATATTTTTGCTCTGATTTGAGTTATGCTATAATCTTATGTTGATAATCATGCTGCTGATCGGATCAGTAAATTGATATTTTGTCCTTGAGTAAAAGATTTCTTAAAGACTTAATTGAGTACCCTATTTAGGTGAAGCAGAACTATCATCTAGATAATGCTTTAGTTATGTACTTTTGTACAGTTCCTTAGTCTTCCATTATATTTATTAGTTGAAGGCTCCTCTTCACTCTGACCGCATATGTAGTGTGAGGAGGGGTAAAAAAAGAGCTTTGCCCTTATTCTTTGAACACGTTTGTATTTTTATTGCAGTTTTTTTATCCATGCTTATTTTTTATGTGTGTTGATTTTTAGGTGGTGTCAATGTGCATGATTCTACTACCCTTCAGTTAGCACTAGGTGGGTTGTTCGTGCCTATTGCTGCTGAAGCTATGGACTTTTACTCTCTCCTGCTTCTGTTGCAGTATTTGCAGATGCCAGTTGTGTCTTTGGCCGAGCTGAAGTATGTAATACAGGTGTGATTTAATGGCCTATGTATTCAAAAAGGTTATTATTAGGTTTAGTGAAGGGTTGGCTTGATTTATGCATGAGTATATATGTTTTGTTGATCGTTGTGATTAATATTTCATGGATTATATGGATTGACTTATACAAATGAGTGTCTCATAATGATACCATCTGAAAATTTTTGGGTGGTTGAATATTTCTTCTTACGATAATTTCAACTTATAATGTCATGGCAGTTCCTTTAGTTCTAATGATAACAAATACAAAAACAAAAACCAATTTCAGTTTTCATTTTGCGAGGTTAGCCTGCGTTTTTTGCTTCTTTTCGTTATTGCCTTCTTTTGTTGTTTTCTCAATATGGTTTTATGTAAGAGTATCAGTATGTGATCTGAAATCTTTATGGAAAACATTACCTGAAATTCAAGCATCGGGAGTTATGACATGAGACCCACACAAGTAGAAATCACCCTGACTCTTTCATTTTATTTTATTTTTTAGTTATGGTTAATTAGAGGAATCTATTCACTGAATAATATGCAAATGTTCCTTGATAATAAAAATGCATAAATTAATTAGTCCATTAAATTATCAACTCGGATGATTGTTCTGATAATTCTATATCCTATTGGTAGGTTTGCATGAAATTTGCCTGTTTTGTCTTTCCAATACACATAAAATTTTCATTCCACTAGAGAACCTGGGTACTAAATCTATCAAAGTGCAGTAAAATATTTCATTTGCTTTGTAAGTTAGCAGTGACATAAAAAAAACTATCAAACAGTTGCTTTGTAAGCTAGACTTGCTTTGTAAGGTATCAGTAGGCTATCAGTAAAATAAGTTATGTAACTTATGTTACTGGAGATTTATGTAAGCTATCAGTGAAACATGCTAAGACACTGACCAACCTTAATTCTCCACTTGAGTTAGCTTAGCCCCTAGCCATGCTATTCAATAAGATTGGAAAAAGGGCAATGCCATTTTACTCGACATATTCTTCTTGTTATTGATTGTAAATTGCAGGAGACACTCATCGAAGTTGTTGAGTTGCTTCTTGAACTTCGGAAACTTGTTGATTCTCCTAGCTAGGCAATTTTTTCATATCGAAGGTTGCTTCTTTACCACTGGAATCTTGTTAAACCATCAATTCTTTACCACCGAAATCTTGTCGAACCATAAAAAACTAGGATTCATAGAGAGTATGTCATATTTATTCTAGATTGTGGAAGCGAAGTAAGTCCTCCTAATTTTCAATCCCAAATTGACAATTCTTTTGTCCCTTGACCAATATCGAAGAAGCTATTATCCTATTGATGATTTTGTTTAGAAAATTCGATCTTAAGTGAGTAGAATAGGATTGATCAACTCTGGATTACCTTTCATATGAATTCTCTAGATCAGAGAGTTTGAGGTCATCAGCCAATCAAATGGAAGAATTTCTTCTGGGGAGTTCAAATTAGAAAGATCGATAATAGAAACTGGCTCTTTGTTATTATGGAGAATGTGATGATTTGGATACTATGGATTTGTTGAGAAGGTTGTTAAATTAAGTAATGAATCCAAATTGTGTTTGAGCTTTACTGTTAGCCTAAAAAATTGGTGGCAAGACCTATTAATTTGCAGACGATGGGATTGACTTTGCTCAATGAGCCATTGATAGTTTTTAAGGAAAATGTGATCAGTTGAATAGTACTGGAATTTTTTTGTTAAGTGTTTCGCCTTTAACAAGTTTTAGATCAACATTGATAGATTCAAAGAGGGTGCAAAGACAGACTAAATCACTTTGATCATTAGAGACAGCTGCTGATAAAATCACTCTAATGAATGATCACGTAATTGTTTACCATCTTTATGCTAATGTCGGAAAAGTTTTCCTTTTGTCGTCATTGCACAACTTGTGAGGCTCGTTGTTCACTTTGACTTGAAGGTTCTGCCCTTTTGTAGTGATTGTACAATGTCCTTTGCTTCATGATCTTTACTCGTAAATAAAAAGAGTAGTGTTTCTAATCTTGTTTAAAAGAAAAATGCAAATATGTAAGCGTAAAGACAGATAGAGGTAAAAGAGTTGTAAATTACTTTAAAAGGCTAATCAAATTTATGTTTATATATTCTTCAATTTAGAAAAGCTATCTGATTGGGACACTTTTATGCTAATTGAGATGATTCAGCCTTCTGATATTATTACACATGCTATAAATTAGACATATTTGGTTATTGGAGACTAAGTTTAGGAAGAAGTGCCTTGATTAGATACCTCATATTCGTGTCTTGATTTGGTTTTTTCATTATTATAATCAAGGAAAATGACAGTCTTGGCTGATTACTCTATGCACTTTGCATGGCTTATAATTTATGTAAATGTTATTTCTTTTATATTAACTCATAATACTCATTTGAGCTGCAGGTATAGAGTTGATGTGGCATGTGGTAATGATGTTCCCAGGTATAACTTCTTAGAAATATATTTATATATAAAACCATAAGAAATATTTTGATGATTAAATGATGTTGTTTATCTTTGAACTTCGTACAGGTTGACTTTCTGGCTATGGAATGCGATCATGTTGAGGGCTATTATCAGCTAATCAACTTTGGAAATGAAACCTTTGAATCACAGATATAGTTCAAATGCAGAAGCCGATGAATGGTAGGATCTAGGAACACTTACTTTTGCGTTAGAGAAAACCAAATCTTGGATTTTTAACAGAATTGTGAAGTCCATTTGGTGGCAGGTTAGTTGACTAATGTTTCTTAGCTCTCAAATCTTTCTGGATTCTTTTCAAAGAAAATTTGAAACTTCTTGCGTGAATTTTGTCGTTGCAGACTCGGACTTCCCATATGCAGGCCACAGTTGCTAACAAAACTCGGGGCTCGAGTGCAAAGAAGACTAAGAATGCAAGTAGGTATGGCTTGGCCAATCAAGATCAGCTTAATTTCTCGATCAAACTTTGGAAGAAGGCTTTCAAAGAAACTTGTGAAAGGCTTTGCCCAATTTACGCAGGGGGCACGAATGTGGATGCTTGCCCGTGATAGCGAGACTGGTATGCTTTTTTAGTCACATGATTTAAAGTGAATGCTTTTCTGTTATGAAAAAGGATACTCATGATGAAAGAATGTGTCTTTCTAGGTTATGGATCAATTAGTAAGTCAGTTAGATGTGGCAATGTTCAATGTCATTCTTCGTGAATCTTCAGAGGAAATGCCATCATACCCCGTCTCTGACCTCATTAGCAATCCTCTGGTTCTTCCCATCCAAGCCGGAAAAGTGAGCTTTGGCGGTTGTGTACAATTGAAAAATGTTGCAAGCATAAGAGCAATTTTCGCTCGGATCATCCCATCTCGAAATTGAAAAAAAAAAGAGTGTACATTAGAAGTATTGATTCTGTTCAAATTTAACTCTTTCGAATTACTGGAATTATTAGATTGGAAACTGGTCTAGATTGCTCTCGAATTGGTTTTGGATTGAAGATAGCAAGGACAGGAAGGGGCCGAAGCAGCTAAGCCTTTGCGCCCATTATCACCCTGAATTTATCACTGAAGTATTGATCTAACCCTATTTTATTAATAAAGTACTGATCTAACCTGACCACCATCAGCTGAAAGCGCTGACCGGTGACACTCTGACGTTGACCACCGTTAACCCGCGGTGAAGCCTAGGGGTATAATGATAATTAAATTTTTAGTTTTAAAATTAGGGGTATTATTGTCTTTTTAGCTTAGTTCAACGCTTAAGTTCCTTTAGTCAACGTTGGAATAGTGCAATTTAGGTATATCTTCATTATTTCTCCAAAATATTGGGTTAGATATGCACTTTCAAAAATTAATACTCCATTTGTCCCATATTAAATTACACAAAATAAAAAAATCCGTCAAACTAAGAGATTTTCGACTACATATTTGAATAGATATATAAACAATAAGATTATTGCATGTAATACCATTGGATTCGTCATAACAAGTAGTTTTGAAAAAGTAAGTTTTTGTTTACCAATATTATACGTAGTTAAATATATTAATGCTCAAACATGTGTGTTGGACATCGTGAAAAAAATTCTGTGCAATTTAATTTGGGACAGAGGGAGTAGGGTTATTTATGCATTTTTCCCTTTATATTATTCATTGTTTAATTATTTTAAACTAAAATGATTATATCACTTTGTAATTCATGTATTCACTCTGTTTTCTTATGTTTAACACACTTTCCGTTTTTGTATATTTTTCTAAGGCTGTTACATTTCGTTTAATGGCAAAAAGTGAATCACTTCCAATCACTCATTTAACCTTTTAGTGTCTTCATTCATTTCTCCCTATACATTTCAATATGTAAAACAACAATACATAAACTTATAGTGCTAAACATAGTAAAACAGAGAGAGTAGCTCTTTTTAAATGAATAAACTTTATAGTTTTTTTGTTTGTTTTCAATTTACATGTGAAAGGAAAATATTACTTTAATATTAAAGCAAATCTTTTAACCAACAACACCGTGCGTTGTGCGGTGAGACTCCAGCTAGTTATTGAGAAAAGTGTTTTTATAACCCTACCTACTTGACATTAGTGTCAATATAACCTTTCAGTGTTCGAAAATGGCAATATAATCCTAGATAATTAGTAAAAGTACCAATATAACCCTCTTAGAAACTTTTGGCCAAAATTTTATTAAAATACATTGTTGCCCTCCTGAAAAAAACTAAAAAAAGATAATGACTTTATTACCGTTAGAGTCATTAATACCCCAAATATTGTCGCTGGACCGCCGCCGGAACAGGTAGGGTTATATCAGCACATTATGAAAACTGATAGGGTTATATTAGCACATTCCTAAAACTTATAGGGTTATATCAGCACATTCGCCAAAAATGTAAGGTTGTATCAGCACATACTATAGAATATATGGGTTTTGATGAAATTTTGTTTTGTTGTGTTTAGTCTGGATTAATGGTTGGATGACCTTTGGTGTTGTGTGTGTTGTTATTTTGTTGTGTTCTCCGACCTAGGGTTTTTAATGTTGATGAGTTTTGAAATGAGGCTACAATATGTGATAATGATATTTGATATGAATGATGGTTTTACGATGTCGAATTTTATGGTGCATAACA
>JAULKM010000010.1:6586415-6598937 GCA_032355605.1 Rubia tinctorum
TCTAGATGCTCGTAAGGACCAAAAATCCATTAGACTCAACCTAGGTTACAAAATGAAGGATTTAGATACGAAAACCGAAAACAGTTATTTAAACCCCTTATGATGTAAACCTACCTAAATATAGCAAACTTCCAACAAAAAGATAACAAAAGAGATCCTAAAGGCTTAAGAAAATACATGCATTTTGGCATCTTTTCACCCTCATTTCCTCTTCAGATGTACTTAGGATTTATTTATTAACTACATTTTTTTCTGAAAATATATTGCAATACAATTTTTTGATCTTTGATGTCAATACCGCTTATATTTAACAACCAACAAATACAAAATGATTCATTTGGTCCCTAAAGGTGGGTTTGAGTAAAATCAAAATTATTTTTCGATATGGCCAGGGGTATTTTTGTAATTTTATTGGTTAAAAAAACCTCTAAAATAAAATAAAAATTCTCAAACCCTTCACCAATCGCAGTTATGCTCACCTAAATTTCAATTGCCACCGTTGCTCCTCCCCCAGCCGCTGAATCGCCTCCCAGCCACGGACCCTCTTCCCGGAGCACCTCTCGTTAATGGTAGCGCCGTCGTCTTCTTCCTCATAAGAGAGGAAATATTCGTCCCTTTTTTGCCTTTTCTTCTCTTCATAGAAGAAAAATCTGACTGGAGAGGGCACCAAAGATGTGTACGATGTCTTACAGGATGTGTATGGCGATGCAGCGAAGGCAGACAGCGTACGAAGCAGCGAGGGCAAACGACGTATGGCGGTGCAACGAGGGCACATGGGAGGTCGTCTTCGTACCTCTCAAAAATATAATTTATAAGCTCTAATTGCTTCTTAAATACAACTAAGTAGATAATGGAAAGTCGGGGTCGTCCATGAAGAAGATGGATTTTCCTAAGGGTTTACACATATAAATGTATATATACAACACAACTATCAAAGTTTGGTTGATTTTCTAAGTTATGAATTGAAAGACAACACAACTATCATCATGCTATCATGCAACAAGTTACTAAAAAGATGGTAAAATCACAATTAACAAAGCCTTGGGGGAAATTGATTCCCATTTTTAAACTTCTTATCAATCCTAGACTCATTCACTCATTCACTTATTCGTTCACATTAATCGCATATGGGGAATGTTATCACTTCCATTTAAAGATCAACATTCATTTCTTCCTAATTAGTAGTTTGCAAAGACGTTCAACGACCATTTTCAAACCTCATCGATAAGCACTTTAGACAAACAACGCCTAAAGGTATTTCATCAATGACATTATATACAAAGAACCATAGATTTGATAATAACTACAAAAATTAAACCAAATGCCTAGTCATTTAACCAAACAAGCAACATTCAAGATTTAATCTTTCATTGCTACCTTAGGACAAATACGATAACAAATAACATTAACATACTCATCCATGTTCTTGGATGAGTATGTTAAATTATTAACATCATTTACCCACGAGAAGTTCTAATTCTATGTTCTTGGATTTTCATGCTAAATGTGTGATGAAATTGTACACTTTCCTAACACTTCCAGGCTTCCAACACTTATCGTACAAGAATTTCATATTTTCAAACAACCCCTAACATAATTGAATTAAACATCAACATATTAGGCACAATATATGCTTCGCAACAAATGCTCATGATGCTTAACATTGGGTCATAATGTTGCATTCAGATCTTTCTCATGATATTTTGTCATAATCTTCCCGTTGACCACGGTTGCGATGTAGAAGTCGGAGGCCCCTGACCCAAACTTAGTCCGGAAGAGATCTCAGCAGACGGAGGTGGTGGCGGTGGTTCCGGGAAGAGCGAGGGGGTGGTACCCGCGACTGACCCAGTTCCATGGCTCGATTTGGAGGTGGAAGGAGGGTTTTGATTGGTAATTGTTGTGGATGCCGAGGGAGCATGTGAAGATGGTCCAACGATCAGGTGAGTCCAAATGTGCCAAATTCCATCTGGTAGAGGGAGGCTGTCAGATTAGATTGGATTGGTGTGCGCGACGGCGTCGAAGATGGTGGTGGCAGGGCCTCCACCTCGGCGGCGGGGTTGAAGCAGGATAGGGGGTGGGAGGATTGGCGGTGGTAGCGAGACATTAGATGATATCATATGGTAAGTGATAGCGAGAAGGAGCGGATTAAGTAGCTTCTCATTTCATATACTAGTTCTACTGTTTTCAGCAAGTGTGATTATATTTTCCGAGTATTCAATCTCTTTAATTATGCATAAAGATTATCTCTTGTATGTCATATATGCATAAAGATTATCTGAGTTGATTTACTATTCTTTGTCATGCTTCTAACTAGATATAATGGGGTTGTTTTGGAGGATGAAAACTCTGCACTTCCTTTTGGTGTAAATGCATTATGGTTTTACTCTCTTTCATCATTGCATTGTTCTTTTCCATCCCTATGGACCCCACGGTGACAGAACTCTGCATTTTCTGTTTGTGGTTGCAGTTCTTCACTGAATATAACTCAAAGCTGCTTGAATAACCAAATTACATTACAAGGAGAGAAGCTATGAAGGTAGCAGCGATATCATCTTTTTCATTGGTTTTTAGTTCTGTGGTTTTCTTCCTTCACTGCTTCATAGTGTCTTAGCCTCCTTGAAGTATTTTGAATGTATGCAACCAAGAATAAGAGTATTGTAGCATCCAATATAATGCAAAGTGGAAAATATGCAGCAAACATAGCTAGGCAAGCAAAATGGATTGACTGCAATGTCTTAGTTGTTGTTTTTCATCATTGTCATTGAAGTTTTCATGTCTTAGATTGTGTTAGCATGTCAAGAACTGAAGTGCAATACCATTTAGCATGGAAAGTTTTGCTTTCTTGCTAGAGTAGCTTGCAACACACCATTTGTTTTATTCTATGATTTTATTTTAGTAAGTTGCGTTGGTTATTTCAGTTGCTCAGAGATATGCTTTTAGCTGTCCATTTGGTGCTGATGAAGCGTTGTACTTTACATTATGATTTCTCACATATGTTGTGACCGTATATCTATATGATGCAATGATCCTTTCTAGTCCTATTGTTGTACTTCTATTTGTAGTTCTTTATTACCCTTCATCATTAGTAACCATGGCCTTCCTAGTGAGGCCGGTTATCATTGTCAAGCCATTGACTGCTCTTACAATGCCAACAAAGAAACTAGCCATGCTGCCACCATATCTGGCTACGAAGATGTCCCGGACAATAATGAGGCAACACTCTTGAAGGCTGTCGCCAATCAACCAATATACGTTGCCATTGAAGCCAGCGCCTCTGCTTTCCAGTTCTACTCCAGCGGCACTTTCTCTGGTGACTGTGGAACCGAATTTGAACATGGTGTAACTGCGGTAGGCTATGGAACAAGTTCTGATGGTACCAAATATTGGGTAGTAAAGAATTCTTGGGGAAACCCTGGGTCCGATATCTGAGTGGACCGAAGCTGCTATTACAACTAGGGGTCAGTATTTCCCACCAGGCAAGCTACCTAGACAAGGGGATCAAAATTTGTTTCTGTTCATTGAAGGACCTACTGAACAATCTGTCAAAAAAGCTAAAGTTGAACTTAAAAAAGTGTTGAACAGATCACTGGCCAAGCATCAAAGCTTCCAGGTTGAGCCCAACAAGGAAGATACTTGGTCATCTAACAACAAGGTTGTTTCCTGGGACCATGTTCACATTATATCTTGTCTCTTTCTAATCTCTGGACTGTTTAATGAAGCTTGAGGGATAAGTTATTCTTGTTGGATGAGCTTTGTGATTGAGCTTGCTATTTTTACTATTGCTGAATATTTGTTGAAGAACCATAATGGTAGAAATAGGATGATGACTTGTAGTTGTCAGTATCTAGATCATTATGTCATTGGAGAATTATATTGTTCGACATTTTTATGGTTGGTGAATTTTTACTTCCTTGATAAATAAATAAAAAAAACTTGGGGCACAAGCTGGGGACAGGATGGATACATCATGATGCAAAGAGGCATTGCAGCTAAAGAAGGCCTTTGGGGAATTGCAAATTTGCAATGCAATCTTCTTACCCTACTCCTTGAGACAAAAGCTTCTGCATCTGTGCGCTTTTGCCTACAGCTATGGGTTATACGTGTGTACATTTTTATGATTTATGTATCTTCTCTGTAAAAACTATTCTGTATGTTTTCTTCTCGTGACTGAAGGCCTTAAAAATGAGCATTTCACAAGTAGAATCTTCAAACTATGTGGAGCTCAATTCGGATGCTTAAGAGAGAATTGTAAGCTACAAAAACAACTTAATGCGTAGATTATAACTCAAAGGTGTTTCAATCATTGCTTGTAAGTGCTTCAAATGTAACTTATATACGTGCTTTTAATTCTTACGAGCGCTACGGAATCAACTTGGTGCTTAGAGTATAACTTAAAAGTGTTTCAAACGTAGCTTGTAAGTGCTTCAAATGTAACTTATAGGTGTTTCTTTTAATTCTTACGAGCATTACAAATACAACTTGGTGTTTAGATTATAACTCAAAGGTGCTTCAATAATTTCTCGTAAGTGCTTCAAATATAACTTATATACGTGCTTATTTTAATTCTTATGAGCGCTACAGAAACAACTTGGTGCTTAGACTATAACTTAAATGTGTTTCAATCGTTGCTTGTAAGTACTTCAAATGTAACTTATATACGTGCTTCTTTTAATTCTTACAAGCACTACGAAACAACTTGGTGCTTAGACTAAAACCTAAAAGTGCTTCAATCGTAGCTTTTAGGTGCTTCAATATAACTTATAGGTGCTTCTTTTAATTCATATGAGCGCTACAAAAACAACTTGGTGCTTAGAGTATAACTCAAAGGTGCTTCAATCGTTGCTTGTAAGTGCTTCAAATGTACTTATAGGTGCTTCTTTTAATTCTTACGAGCGCTACAAAAACAACTTAGTGCTTAGAGTATAACTTAAAGGTACTTCAATTGTTACTTATAAGTGTTTCAAATGTAACTTATAGGTGCTTTTTAAAATTATTATAAGTGCTTAACTTACTTGTGCTACGAAAATAACTTGGTGCTTATAGTATATCTCATAGGTGCTTTCAATCGTTGCTTGCAAGTGCTACAAATGTAACTAGTAGGTGATTCTTTTATAACTTACATGTGTTACGAAAACAACTTGGTACTTAGATTACAACTCATAGGTACTTCAATCGTTGCTTGCAAGTGCTACAGATGTAACTAGTAGGTGATTCTTTTATAACTTACATGTGTTACGAAAACAACTTGGTGCTTAAAGTACAACTCATAGGCGATTCAATCATCAATTGTAAGTGTTTCAAATGTTACTTGTGAGTGCTTTAAATGTACAACGAAAATAAAAAATTATAGTAAAGAAAATTAGATATGAAGTAAAAAAAAAGGTATTAGATAAAAAAGGCCTTATATGAATTTCTAATCATTTATCTCTGTGACAATAAAGAAAAATTAAAAAAAGGCAATATTGACAAAATAACGGCCCAAAAGAAATCGGTGCCCTGTGCAGCCTCATTCAGTTGCTACAATTCTATTTTTCCCTTAAGTATTATGCACGGGTACCTGAACTGGTGCCTCATTTTACAATACCATTGCAAATTTCCAATGAAAGCAGCATGACACAACTGCTTTAATGCATTTTAAAAATATTTGAAGAGACCAGAGAGCAAGTCTCAAATATTTTTTTCTAAGCATAAATCACCGGTATTTAAACTGGTTCCTTTGTTGAATATACCGGTACCTTAGTATTTTAAGGCAGCCTGACACAACTGCTTAATTACATTTTAAAATATTTGAAGAGACCAGTGAGCAAGTCTCAATTTCTTTTTCTAAGTATTAAGCACCAGTATTTAAACCTATTCCTTTGTTTAAAACATTGAGGCCTTAGTATTTTAAAGTAGCTTGACGCAGCTGCTTTAATGATAATTTAAATATTTTGTAAGACCCGAGAGCAAAGCTAAGTAGCACCGGTATATATACCATTTCGTTAGTTGAAATACCGGTGTTGTTACAAGGAACAGAGCATATACTCTGTTCTTTAGCATCAGTATTTGATTGAAATTCCGATGCTAAGACAAACTTCAATAGAATTTTATCATAAAAACATACAAAAAAAATAGAAATTAAAAAGCAAAAGCTTAATGACAACTTTTAATTAATTTGGGGTATGCAAAAGGGCACAAAAGGGAACGATACACCATACGTAATACCCTATCTTTTCCTTTTCAAAAATACATCACCACCTAAAATATGACCATTCCCGTCCACCCACAATCCATCCCCATGTGATCATCTACATATGGGTGGTCCACTGACGTCCTCCAAACTCGGGAATGCCGAGGGAAACTCGGTAGTTTCATATTTGACGGGCCGATCAATTTCATCATCAATAGAAATTCTTCCCATGGAGTACAACATGCCACTTCTCATTGGTTAGGTCTTGAATATAAAATACCTGCTGAGATTGGGCGGCTAAGATAAACTTGTCGCTCTTGTAACCCACTTGATTCAAGTCCACCAGTGTAAAACCCATGGGCTTCTCAGAACGAACCCCTACACCATTTTCAACTCATCTACACTTGAAGAAAACAAATTTAAACTCAATATAATCCAACTGCCGAATCTCCTCGATCACCCCATAAAAGGTCATAACTGAGAGGATACATTTTTTTTCTTTCTTGCTCGACTGCCACATGGATTCAGATTCCACATAAATCCCGTTGTCCTGAGTTGTAATCTTGTTGTCCTTGGCCACTGTTGAAAAACTAGATCCATTAATGTCATAGGCTTGCTGTCTTTTCACGGCGCAGTCAGGTGTTCTTACAAACACCCAAAGTTTAACAAGCATTATGTTCACATTGCAACATTATAAAAACCAATTGACAAACGTTGAAGAATGCTCCAGTTGTATCTGATTCAACGGCCATTCGGGATAGAGTTCTTCTAAAAAAGACACATGCTCTTCAACATATATTGCAGAATCACTAGTGTCCGCAAAACATAAAGATGAACTATCATCAACTCAACATATATTGTAGTCCAACTACCACTTTGCACATACCACGGAAGTCCAAGTGTTTTATTCCCAATCAAATTTGTAGTGAATACTCAATTATTTCCTCTGTGACATACCTCTGGACAATGCTGGCATCGAGTCGGCTTCGATTGTGTATGTAACCCTTAAAGACCCCCATATGGTGCTCGATCAGGTACATCCAATGCATCCCGAGGGGACCACATATTCTGATTTCTATAACCACATGGATAGCGAGGTGGACCATAATGTTAAAGAATTTTAGGGGAAAGTACTTCTTAAATAAACACGACACTACAATCCCCTCATGCTCCAACTCATCAAGATGTTTCTTGCTAATATTATTGCAGAAAATTGAGTTGAAGAAGAAACACATGCGCGAGATGAAAAATATCACCTCCTTCTCTATGACACTGTGGATTTCCACGGGCAAGAGCTGTTGCATCAAGATGTTACAATCATGGGATTTCAACGCATTAAGACACAATTCATAGTTCACGAACCGACTAACATTGGAAGAGTAGCTAGACAGTACTTTGATTCCATGAATACACCCACAAACTGACTTTCTCTCATTGATTGAAAGATTGTAAGGGGAAGGTGGTAGGTACGTCTGCTTCCCTTTCACCTCCGGCGCTAAATCAACTCGTATACTGAGTTCAACCAAGTTCTTCCGTGCATTCAAGTTATCCTTTGTCTTACCCAGAATGTTAAGTAGAGTCCCAACTAAACTCTTTCTCACATTCTTCTCCATATGCATATCCAAACAATGAAGACCCTCCAAATTCTCCCAGTACGACGAATGAAAGAAAATCGATATTTTCTTCCAAGGTCCATCATTTGTGGCAAGTACCTTAGATACTTTTTTCGAAGAACAACATTTAATTTCTTCACCTTATTGTGGATGGAAAACCCACTCAATATGCTTGACACCTTCCTCATCTCCCTCCCGCTAAAAAAATGATTGTGTTGTCTCGTAACTCGTGCTTTGCCAGGAGGAATTTCCCATAACCTAGATACATGGTCTTCCTACCATTCTTCAACTGCTGGAAATCAGTACATTCCTCACACATAGGACATGCCTTGTGACCCTTAACCACATAACCTGAAAGATTACCATAAGCCGGAAAATCATTTATCGTGCAGAAAAACATGACCTTCAAATTGAACTTGGTCCCACAATAACCATCGAACACATCAACACCATCAGACCACAAAACCTTCAAATCTTCAATGAGAGGGGCTAGATAGATATCGATGTCATTTCTGGGTTTTCTCAGACAGAAATCATCAAAGGCATCACAACATGTTTGATAAAGCAACTTACTCCCTTGCTACCTACAACCACCTCCGGTGGTGGTTTCTCACCATGAAAGGTCCAAACCAAATAATCCTTTGCAAACCCTCTATTGTATAAATGGAGTTGCAACAAGTCCCAATAGTCTGTATGCTTACGATTCTTACAGTCACAACAAGGACATAAGATGCGTTTTTCAAGACTAAATGCATGCTCCATAAACTCCCCCAACAAAAGCAATAAATTCATCATTCACCAAACTAACGTTGTCATACACATGCTTACGCCTCTCGATGGCACATTACATCTCTACAATTTAATAAATGTACAACAATTAAAATTCTACAAAAAGATACACTTCTACCCCAAAAACAATTTTATTAATAAAACATCAAGTTACAATCGACAATATGCAACATCACATTACTACATTCGCACCACACCTTATCAAACCATATGCATGAAAAAGCCATTCAATACATCAACAATACTAGCTAACAAACCCAGTTCATGAAAAGTGTGAAGCAACATTACAATGATTGAATGATCAAACATGCAAAAAATATATAGCAACATATCATCCTATACATATACCACCATAAATGGTATATTAAAACAACAATGAGGTACTTTCAAGGGAGTTCATTAATGGACATCCAATGTCTTCTTCATTCAAAAATTGTCATTAATAAACTCAGAAGACGCCATCTTGCACATTTTACCCGGAAGAAAAAGGTGGTAGGTGTGCATTTAATGCACCAATAGCACATGAATAAACTACTAATTCCGGTGTTATACTTGCAATTTACAAACTAGAACCGGTAATGTTACTGGTGCTAGGCCTAAAATTTCAAACCGGTGCTGAGCATTTATGATTTCCCGCGTATTTTTTTCATCACCACCGGTACCAAAAACATTACCTGTTTTGGAATTAATTTTTGCCCGCATTATTTAAGCTCTAGCACCGGTATCGTGCACTGGTAAAACACGTACTGATGCTGAATATTATCATGTATCCACTTTCTTGTCACACAGACACCGGTAAATTGCACAGGCAAGTTTCCAACCGGTGCAGATGTATACATAGGCACCGGTAGGTCTTCCGGTGCTAGGTATAGAATTTCAAACTGGTGCTCGCATATACCATTTCCTCCGTGTTTTTTGCATCAACACTGGCACCAAATACTTACCGGTGCTGGAATTATATTTTTCCCATGTAATTTTCGTTCTAGCACCATTGCACAACTCCGGTATTCACTTTACCGATGCTCAAAATTTTAATTTTTCTTCTTTCTTCTAACTTAGGCACCGACATTCTGCACTAATATTTTTCTACCGGTGCAGATGTCTATAAAATTAATTATAATGTTAAGACTCAGATTGTCAAATAAAGTTTCGTCAAATTTAAAATCTATGAAAACTCATTTCCAAATCAGAACTAAACAAAGCTTTATCAATATAAAAATTTCATGCAAAAGTTCAGGATTTCATACAAAGTAAATCCAAACACCAAAATTCATCACTCTTTGGGATCGATGCTATATTATTGATTAAGTAGTACACCCAACCCAAAACTTTGAACACGAAACATCACAAAACAAACCAGCTTGCAACAGCATCTATTAAATAAGATTGCTGTTTTCCATCTATTACAACAGCATCTAGTCAATGATCATACAGTACATATAAATTATAATTACCCAGATAAATGAAATATATATAGCTGAAACAATGGAACAGTTTTGAGAAACAACAGTGATAATGAATTAATACAAGTAGTAAAACAACTTCATGGAATTTCTCAGATCTGCATAAGCTCTTCAAAAGTCTTCATTGCAGGAGCAGGCAGCCCCAGAAGAACATTGACGGTCTTTCTCTCTTTCCCATGGGACAGGAAAAGACTGACTTCTCTCTCAGGGAGAGAAACTGGCCCAGAAAGAAGAGGCTCTCCCCACCCAAAATCAGTGGTATGGAATGACAGTTTAGACCATGTTGTGATCAAGAATGTGGCTGTGAGTGAAGGCCTGGTTCGCGTGGTTTCGAAGAAGTCGATGGCTGATCTCATGTAGCTGTCTGTGGTGCCCTGGATGGAGTTCTGGACCAATTTCACAGCAAAAGAGAGTGGATTCTCGACTAAATCCCCTGCGCTGCATAGCGAGTTTGTGAGCACGATCCCATTCCCGAAGTAGCCTTGTGGGATTTTCGAGACAAAGCGCGCCCTTCCATCCACAGCAAACAGGAGTTTAGTCTGCTGCTCAGGCTTCATCTTCAGGGCCTGGCTGCGGGCTCTCCAGATGAAGGCCGAGAGCACTTCAAACGTGGTGCATCGCGCTAGAGCCCCATCTTCCATGGCTTTTGATTTGAGCTTTTCCAGCTTATCAGGATCGAAACAGAATGACTTGTACAGCATTTCCTCCTTGTAAAGCTCACAGGAGTTGGAAATGTCCTCAATTTCAGCAAACTCGTGGTGGGGGAACTCTATCTTGGGAGGATTTCTGGCTTCCAAGATGGTTCTATCCATAAATGGAGGGACTTTCAGGGGCTGTCCTCTGGCTACTTCACCCCACGAATTCACGAACTCCATCGCGCCAATCCCATCAAACATGCAGTGGTTCATGCACAATCCAAGAACAAATCCTCCACACTTGAACTTTGTCACCTGAAAGAGGGCCAAAATTATTGATCAAGACCCCAAGTAGAGTGTTTTAAAAAGAGTAATGATACAGTGAAATTGAACAGTGAATGATGTGGCATTAATGAAAAGGGCTAACCTGAGCAGCCAGAGGAGGGATCTCTAGTATGTTTTTCGCGCCCGGGACATCATAAACGAGCTTTCCAAGAGTGACGGGGTCAGGCTTGGTGTTGTTGCCTATGTCTTCAATGTTGCAATCAGCTTCAGCCTCAACAAAGACTGCCCCTTCGCCAGTACAATCAACTATGAGCTTTCCTTGAGGGCTGATTGTCAAACGCCCCGCGAGCGGGTAGTAGTGAGCCAGAACCTTTGCTAGTGCATCCTTCATCACTTCCACAGCGTTTTCATTGCCTAACTCATTTGATTTGAAGCAGTAAATTGTGCGAACAATAACCGCGATGTTCTGATCAAGGTTGGACAGGAAATACAGGCCCTTTCGTGTATCCTCGGCCGGAGGAACCAGAGTTGCCTGCCCTTGCTTCACATACAGTTCAAATGCATTGCTTTTACCATTTTCCATTGCTCCAACAACAGCTCTTTTCTGAGTCAAAGAAAAAAGATGATATTTGTGTGATTATTTAAGTGTTCCAATCATTTTGCATTAATAAAGACCAAATATCAAGACACAAAATAAAAATCAGAACGTGTTTCAGTTATACATGTTACATACCTCAAAGTAATTGAACAATCTATGTTCATGCAAAACTCTTAATGCTATGACTATGCACAAAAGGGCAGGGGGATATATAGAAGGACATTGGGCATACAAAATTTGAAAATAGCCATGATTTGGTTAACGAAAAAGGTCGAATGAAAGTGATATTTTTTTTAAATTAAAAAGAGTCAATTGATTAGTGTAATTCTGAATTATGATTCGTTATGTTATTGTAAAGTTATGGCAAGTACATGGTTATGTTGGTGTGGTTAGGCCACTGGCCACGAACCAAACGAAGGCAGTTTGGTAAAGTTGGCGTCCAAATTTTGTTCCCGTGACTCACTATGCCATACTTCCTGACTCATAATTAGAGAGATGTTTTTTTTTCCATACAATTAGCCACCTTTTATTACAAGAGTCTATCTCACATGAAAGACAGTTTTTTCCATAAAACATGGAAAAATTAAAATTTAAACTGCAAATTAGAATAAATTAAAATAAAATTTTCGCGTTGCATTAATGCGGTCATACACTTTATAACTATTTCAAATTGCATAATAATTGTTTAATATTGCAACTAAAACCTTTTATCTTTTAATTATTCCAATTAAACCTTGTCTTTCTATAAGTCTATGGAAAAGTCTTCTTTCCCAAAACTTTGTCTTATTACAATTAATAGATAAATACTTTAATTATAATACTTTTTTATTTATACTCTTAATCTAGGACAAGATGAGAAAGTTTCATGTTAGATCGAGTAACAGTTAGACTTAGTGATGATCATGGGTCCAGAACCCGACCCAGACCCACAGGGTCTAGACCCATTGGGTCGGGTATGGGTCCACAAAAT
>JAULKM010000010.1:6605472-6616177 GCA_032355605.1 Rubia tinctorum
GAAGTGTCATCAAAAGAAACAACAACATTTAAGTCCCTTGTCAACTTGGCAATAGATAATAAATTCTTGGTGATATTAGGAACAATCAAGACATCAGATAAAGTAAGAAAATCACAAATCCGGGAATTGGCAACATAGGAAATATTGAAAGCATAACCATTACCAAAATAAATAAGACGATTACCGTGATAAGGACCTACGCTATCTAAATTGAAAGCTGAGTCGGTCATATGATTGGTTGCACCATAATCCATGTACCAATCAGGAGTGACATTTAGCTGCTAATAATGTGGCTGAGTTGTGCCCGTGGACTTTGCAAACTCATTGCGAGCAACATGTGAAAGCTTGTAGCAAAATTCAGCAAGATGACCGGGGCAATGACACCACTGGCATACGTAGCTCGAACGACCGAGTTGAAGTGGCGCACCACTAGCGGCCAGTGGCATGAATTTCGAGGTGAGATCGGAGTCAACGCACGATGAGATCGACAACCGGTCTGGAGACGATGAGTAGTGGCTGACTGCGAACATGATCAGTTGTGAGGTCAGCGCATGGACGACACGCACGACGTTGTCCGGTGGTGCGTGAGCTCTAGTGGCGGTGTCCGACTGAACTTTCAGCGGCTGAGATGGCGACGGAGGATTCTCCGAAATTACAGAGGGCGTTGGAGGAGGCTGGTGTGTCGGCGTGTGTATGACACATGCTGGAGATCGAGGCAGCGCGTGAGGCCTACGCGCAGCTAGTAAGAGCGGTGTTGGCGTCGGCTGATGCGGCGTTGCTAATGGAAAATCCACTGAATCCCGCAAAATGAAATTATCCAAAATAATGGGTGATTCCAAGGAAGATGGTTCAAATACCTCTGAGGTAACTAAAGATTGCTCCAAAAAAGCTGACATCCAGTGACGAAGCATCTGTAACAGAACCAGTACAGAAACCCAAAAAATAAGTTTCATCAAACCGAGCATGACGAGTGATGTACTCTCTCTTAGTAAGAGTATCAAGACATTGATAACCCTTGATAACCCTTGATATGGCAATGATTCATTTCTGCCCGACCATTTTGCTCTGGAGTATAAGGACATGAAATTTGATGATAAATGCCCTCAGACAAAAAATGAGATCGCATGCGATGATTCACAAACTCGGTTCCACCATCACTCTGAAAAACTTTAGTAGTAGTGGAAAACTGATTCTCAACAAAGGCCTCAAATTGCATATAAACCTCCACAAAATCAAACTTACATCGTAGAGGAAATAATAAACCGAGAGTGATCATCAATGAAAATAACATAATAAAGATACCCGGATCGAGAGACAACATGTGAGCGTCCCCATAGGTCACAATGAACTAAATCAAATACACGTGGTGCGCCTTTTAAATTATCATCAAAAGAAAGACGCTTGCCTTTAGCCATTTCACAAGAAGTACATAAATGAGGTTTTGGCAGCAAACTAGTAACTGACATACTGCCAGTTTTATTTAAAGATGAAATTACAAAAAAGGAACATGTCATAACCGACAATGCCATAGCTCAAAGGAGGCTTTGACTTTATTTGAATTAACAAAAGAAACTAAAGCAGCACCACCGTAATCTAAAACGTAAAGACCTCCCTCACTGTGTCCTCACCCCACAAGCTTCTTGGTAACCTTGTTTTGGATAGTAAAAGAAGTGTCATCAAAAGAAACAACAGTATTTAAGTCTCTTGTCAACTTGGCAATAGATAATAAATTCTTAGTGATATTTTGAACAACCAAGACATCAGATAAAGTAAGAGAATCAGAAATCCAGGAATTGACAACATGAGAAATATTCAAAGTAGAACCATTACCAAAATAAACATGACAACTACCATTATAAGGAGCTACGCTATCCAAATTGAATGCTGGATCGGTCATATGATTGGTTGCACCAAAATCCATGTACCAATCAGGAGTGGCATTTAACTGATGATAATGTGGCTGAGCTGTGTCTGCAAAATTTGCAACCTCATCGCGAGCAACATGTGAAAGCTTGTAGCAAAATTCAGCAAGATGACTGGGGAGATGACATCACTGGCAGACGTAGCTCGGACGGTCGGATTGAAGTGATGCAACACCGGCGATCGATGGTGTTGCACGGCCGCCACCGCAACCACGGCCGCAGCCTCGACTGCCCTGTCCTCGGCCAAATCTGTGGCCTCCCCTGTCCCAATTTTCCTATCTGTATCCCTGCTGAGAAACAGCGAAAGCAGAGGGAACCGGTCCAGAGGTAGACGAACGAGTTTTAAGGGAAAATTCTAATGCTTCAGCATCAGCATCAGCATCAGCATCAGCAACAATGGTGTACAAAGGAGGTAAAGGATCTTTCAACATTTGAGCAGAAGAATACTGGGAGAGTGTATCATTTTCGATGGCGCAGCAAGAGCAGCGGTCGGAGATTGGCTGAGGAGCAGCGGGTGAGAGGGGGCCGAGCGATCGAAAAACATGGAGGAGGATTTGGAAATTTTGGAAAAAGTCGAGGAATATTTAGAGAGAACTGACTAATACCATGATAGAATGTAAAACCCACAAATAGTTGTATTTGCCAAGAATTTGTCTATTTATACAACTTTATTTTATTTTTGTTAGCTAATATTTAGAAATGACATATTTTAGTACATATTAAAAATGAGTTCATCTTTTGAAAGACCGGAAATGTCCAACCTTTTACGGAGTACAATATTTATTGACCACGAAAGTTTTTTTCCGATCTTCCCTAGAATGTTTAATTAAAAATGACATTGTCTAAAATGTCTTTTTTAGTCAAAAATAGCACAATGTTATCAATTAATCATAATATATTAAAAAATTGTTGGAAACATAAAAAAAATAGACATCTATAACTCAAAGTTTATTAGTATAAACTATCATCTGATTTCAATATTTTAAAATTTTGCAATAAAATGTATGATAATGATAAATATATTTTTGATCATAAACCGTGCAATGGCACGATACTACAATCAAAATTTTCAAACTTTGATCATTTTTCATATTCAATGAAATCCATATTCATGCAATGCTGATAACGATAATTTATTTTGCTAAAGTTGTATTTATTAATATTATTATCAAATAATTAAATTATATTAATATATACATATAATAATATTTAAAATTTAAAATTTAAAATTTTGTTCTAGTGTTAGAAAACTATGGATAACATTGATTACTTCGCTCCATGAATGACAGACAAACAACTGAAGGAAGATCAATTAGGGGTATATAAAAAAATTCAGTTTAATCGCAATTCAATATATTATTCAATTCTTATTATATAAATATGTCTAATTTTTAATTTAAATATTATATTTTAATCTAAGAAGAGATTTCCTGACAAGTGGCATATCTTTAATTTTTGGATAGTTTATTGTTTTTTTATATATGAGAAAGTCTAAAAAATGGCATTTCCATAAGTTTATGGACAGTTCACAGTGGATTTTACCTTAAATATTGTAAATTTAATTATTATTTTCTAAAAGTTAAAACAAGTAATAGTATGTATTTAAGTGTGAAAATATAAAATATAAAAATTATTTTAAATTTCTAAATTTAATATATAATGTAACAAATGCAGTGTATAACGTAAAAAATAAGTGGCATGTCCATATGCTCATGGATAGCAGGAGACCCACTTTTTAATACTATATAATTTTATATTTCACATTAAAATACACATTATTACTTGTTTAATACAATAGAAATATTATTATGCAACGTGTAGTACTTATAAGTTTATGGCCCGGTTAATGAAACCCAAAAATTTTATCTTGATTTCTTCTAATTTACAGTTTAAATCTTGGTTTTTCCATAATTTATGAAAAATAATTTTTCAAGAGACGAACTCATGTTTGAATATAAAAATTACTAAAATTACTAAAATAAAAGGTTAAAATACTCTATAAAATATAAAATACCTAATAAATGGATATACATTCGATTTAAAACTAAAAAACTTTAAAATGTAAAATATTTTAGTTAAAATATATCATACTACTCCATCCGTTTCACAATTATTGGCACACTTTTCTTTTTTGGATTTTTTTATGTTGGCACACTTGCCTTTTTGGAATATAAATTTATGAAAATTTTAAATTTTTAAGACTAAACCAATAACTTAATAGCAATTGTAGACTTTGATTTTATTCCTTTTAAGTTATTTAAACTGAATTGAATAAAAATAAAAATAATGAGGTGAAAATCTTAATTGTAAGATTAAAATAATTTAAATTACATTAAATTAAAATTTACTCAAATAAATTAAAATTAAAATTTTAAAAATGTTACATTCATATAAAAACCATGTAAAAGCATGAATATAATGGAATTTGAAGATGAGAGAGTTTTCCATTATTTGAGAAACTTTCACTATGGAATGGTTATTAACAGATCAGTTACACCGCGGTTATAGTTTTTTTTGGTTTGAAATAGCCATCTATCCTATTTTCCAAACTCAGAACACATGTTTCGACAGTTGGGTTGATGATAAACGGCCCCGGATGACGGCGGTTGAACCGGGCCCTAAGAAACCTACACAAATATGCACTAAAAACTACTATTTGAACTTTGAAGGTATTTTCGAGGGAGATTCTGAATGAGGAATTGCCTTTAGAAATGCACTTCCGAAGTCGGTGGCTCTTTCAGAAATTTATTTGAAATGCACTAAAGTAGACAACGATTGTTGAACCTTTATTCAAGAAATCCTACAAAATATGCACTAAAACCTACTATTTTAAGACAATTCTGAGACATTTTTTTAAAGAGATTCTGACTTTGAAACTGATTTCTGGTGTGCACTAAAGTAAGAAACCTACAAAATATTTCACCTTTATATTGGAATGCAGTCGTTATCCCTTTCATTCTTTCGTCTTTCCTTTCATTTTCCCATTGTTCCTTTCATTCTTCCTTCCCTTTTGCTTTCTTGGGCAAACGGAAGCACCGTGTAAGGCATCCTTCAACGTCAGTTGTGGAAATTCCATCCAAGGACAAGTTCATTGTGTGGTAGTGTCAGGGACAGCGGTTTGGAACTGTCATCTAATTTATGCCCTATTTTCACCGCCATTAGTAGCCTTGCCCCGCACTAGTGTTCCCCAATTTCCGAGAGATTCCAGTAACCTTCATTAGCAACTCATTGATATAGTTTTTCAATGATTTGAAGCGTGCATTTTTTTGCGATTATTTTCGAGAATTAATCGCTCTAATACTGATTGTAATGAACTTTATTCTAAATTCAGTAAATCAATGAACTTGTAGACAGAGTACAAAGAAAAACAGAGTTGAGGGGAGAAAAAAAATCAAAAAGTTCAGACGAGAGAGATTTAATTATAATTTGTAATTTTCATCAATCAGCAGATACCTCTCGAATTCATGACTATTTAACCACTAATAATTTTTTTTGTTAAAAGTGGTAGTTGATGAGTTGAGTAGCTCGAGCACTAGCTCGTTTCCCATTTTTTTGCCACAATTCCCAACCGACATCTGCTGCAGCCTTCTTCAAGAGACTATTATGTTCTTGAGGCAATTCTTATTTATGAAACATTACTAATACAGTATGATGCATCCCAGACTCGTTAGACAAATCTTTCAAATTATTTTCCTTTGTCGATAATCAAAATGAATTCAATGAAACATCTTTTAGCTTCTCTTATTTTATGCGCCCCGGATAATGTATAATTTTTCCACGCAATATCGTAAAAGCAATTATCATGCAACATACATTAGTTATAAATTTATGATCTGATTAATACAATATGAAAATTTTAGCTTGATTTATTCTAGGGTAAAATACAAATCTAACCCTATTCTTTTTTGAAAGTGTTAATATAATCCTGTAAAATTTAAAAGTGCGATTCTAACTCTATGTTTTACAACAAATGTGCCGATATAACTTTTTTCACTATTCCGACATTGACTTGACATTTTCAGGCATCGACCAAAATTAAAAATATTAAAATATCCCTAGTTTTAAAACAAAAAACATAATGACAAAAATAACCTTGAGTTTCTTCTTCATAATCTCCAAAACCTGCTCTGCCGCTGCTCCACTGTACTTTGCTGCTGCTCCACTGTGCTTTGTTGCTGCTATGTCGGGCGCTGCCGCCTTAAGCCTCTGTCTTGCACTGCCACCTTAAGCCTTTACAAACCCTAGCCCTAAGCCCTCATCGCCACCCCTAGCCCTAAGCCTTGCCCGCGATCCACCGTGCGCAGTCGGCAACCCCAACCTCGCATTAAGCCCTGCCAACCCCAGCTCTAAGCCCTCCCCGCCACCCCTACCCCTAAGACCCGCCCCTACCTCGCCTTAAGCCTCGCCAACCCTAGCCCTAAGCCCTCCCAGATTCCAAAATTTCACATCCTCGATCGTCACCATCCAAACCATATAACATTGAATCAAAACCATAACCTTTGCCCCTTGTCCACCACTTCCTCCTCCTCCCCAACCATCGCGCTTTGCAGGAATCCGACAACCAAACCCTCAACCTATACCCATCCAAAAGTTTTTTGGTGCAAATCTTGGCACGGCTCCGGGGCGGGAAGGGCGGGTTTGGGTCGCTGCTGAGAGGATCTGCAACGAAGGCGAGGCAGAAGAAGAAGAAGAAAAACTTATACGCATGTAGGGAGAAGAATATCGAGGAGTAAAAGGCGGGGTCGGAAGAACGGAAGAGGGAGAAAGTGGAGGAAGAGTATCTGAAAAAGAATGCGAAGGAGGCGGCGGTGGTGAAGAGAGGGAGAATGGAGTGAGGGAGATGGTGGTGAAGAGAGGGAGACTGGAGCGTGTGAGTTTTTGTGAGAGAGGAGGGTAAAATTGTCATTTCAGAATTTTGTTTTTAAAATAATTTTAAATCGGGGGTATAATGGTCATTTTATTGGTTTCCGGCCAAATTCAGGTTGTCAGGGTTATATTGACACTTTCGACCAAATAATAGAGTTGGATTGACACTTTTAGATTTTACAGTGTTAGATTGACATTTTCAACCAAAACATATGTTATTTTAGCACTTAATTCTTTATTCTAATTTGCAATTTAAACCTTGAAGTTCCATAACTAATGGGAAGACCGTTTTTCAAGACACGTGCTCTAAAGTTACTGTAATGATTGTAAAATTAAATAAATCATCGTTATTAATCTGTTTTATTTAAGGTGATGGTTTATCTTTAGTTTTTCATGCTGAACTAACAACTATTCTTTCAGGTATGAGGTGGGCGGTTAAACACGCTCCATCCACGAAGATCGTAATTGAATTTGACTCAAAACTCGCGGTGGAAATGTTACGGGCAGAAGCCAAGCCACCCTGGCGATTGTCACATCTGTATAGCAAGATTTTAGCCATCAAAAGGGAACCATGTTTCGAATTCCAACACAATTTTAGGGAAGCAAACCGAGCTGCAGATTTCCTTGCTAAATTGCCAGTTAAAAAGGGTGCAATACCAGCTTCGAAGATACAAGACAGATGCAGCAATTTACCTTCATCTTAAGACAAGATATCCTATTCTCTCAGTTCAGGAAGAAAAAGATTCAAGTTTCACCTTAGATTTAGTAGGGAGATTGATAGGTTTGTAGTCCGTCTGGCCACTCAAAATTTAACACAATGGCGGAGGATTTTGAAGTGGAATCACGGACTACATCAACCCATTAATCGGTTTTTGGCTCTCGGCTCTTGGTCAAATGCATTGACCTTTTGTAATCTTACACTATTTGGAGTTCACGATGGTTGGGGGTCCATTAAATAAACTCTTACTCATCCATGATGAGCTTTTCAATTAAAAAAAAGTCCACTTGAAGCTGAAATACTAGCTTTGATTTTTGGGATAAAGCTACTCCATGCATTTTGAGAAATTCCACGCCCTTGACATTTGTATCTGATTGCTTACAGGTGATTAAGATGATGGAAGGTACTCGAATCAAGCCTTGGGGCTCATGAACTGGCTAAAATGGCAGAAAGGATGAGGATTCAATATATGCAAATTCTGGAGCTGGATCAGATTCATCAGGAGGTGTAATTGCACAGAATGCATACCAGTTAAGGAGGAAAACAATCAGGATTAACAACGATCTGGAGGAGCAATAAACTGGAAAATGAAAACTACATCTGTTGGGTGACATTTTGGGGCTCATAAAATGCATGTTTTAGGTAGATTGTCTTGGCCAACGACTGTTAACACGAGAGGTGTAGACACTTAGTTATAAATGCAAACAAGAAAAAACACAACACAAAGGCACCAAACTTTTGTTTTAGATATGTGGTGTTATTCTTGGTTCTCACTCATGGAGGATTATTTTTGTAATAACTTTTTGAAAAATTCTAGATGAACATATGGAATCATTGTAATTTATTTTCGAAAAGGGTTGGGGAACCAATATATATCTCCACCTACTAGTCATTTCTAATTCTAAAAATATATATCTGAATACGAGATTATCGATAAGAAATTATTATTCCTATCAAGTAAGTGTAGTCTAAATGGGTTTTAGGTTAGTGAAACCGAATCCATCTAATGAGTTTTTATCTTTGGTATTTTTTTAAAGGGGTAAAATGTTTTCATACACTCCAATTCTTTATTTAGCACACATATATCTCTAATTTTTTAAAATTGCAAATATACCCCTGAACTGACACTGGTTAAAATTTTCCTACCACTATAACCGGAGACCAACGTTGACCGGACTGATTTTGGCACTGACCTATAATAAAGACCAAAATATCCTTAATTTCATTTCTAAATTAATTCGACCATTTTAACCATTTGAACTATCCCTCTGCCACCCTTAACCCCAGTCTTCCGCCCTCTCCACCACCCTTAACCCCCAGTCGGCTGAATTTTCTCTTCTTCGGAGCTTGAAACCAAATCTTCCTCACTCTTCAACTCAACGACGCCACTGTTACTAGAACTTGTCGTGGCCACCGCCTCTTCCTCCTCAAATTCCTTCCTCGCTTGCTCATACACAATACGACCTTCTGCGCCTCCAACAGTGGGCTGTAGTGCTCCGGATGCGCCTCCATATACACTTCTTCAAATTCTATGTGAGCTCAAAACACTTCTCCACGATACCCTCCCTAAATGCATTTCTCCCACACGACGAACTCCTCTTTGCATACTCGAATTTCATGAACAAGCAAAATCCGCATTCCTCATCCTGCTCTTCCACCGTCGTAGCTTCCACCACATCGGTGACGGCGTCTTCCTTGGGCTCTGAATTCTCCGCCAGCAACAGCGGATCTGGCGATTCTATAGTTCCGGAGATGAAATCCCGGGGTGTAGGCTCAGGGGTGGCGGTGGCGGCGGCCCTAGATCTTGAGGACAATGGAGAAAATGGAGACGTGGATTGTTTGTGAATGACGACGTGATTTTAAATCTCTAGTTTATTTTTGTAAAAAACAAAAAGATCATTTCAAATTAATCGATCAAAATTGACCAAATTTTCAAGTGACATCAAGGGTATATGTGCACTAAACAAGGAATTAAAGGGTATGAATACACATTATTCTTTTTTAAAAAAGATATTCTCTCTATCCCAACTGAAATTGCACTCTTGCTTGTTTGACACTATTTTCCATCAAATTTTGACTGTATATTTGAATAGATATAATATGAACAACAATATCATCGCATATGATATTGTTCAATTCATCGTAACAAATAATTTTTAAATATCACTTTTTTTATTTATCGTTACTATACATAGATAAATATATTAATGATCAAAAATATATTAATGATCAAACATATTTTTTGAATAGAATTCTAATGATTCCAGTTGAAATTCAACTGGGATTGAGGGAGTATCTAGTAGTAGGAAAAGTTATTTGGTAGTTCGTTGACAGTTTGTAGTGAATTTGGGTATTGGGCAAGGGTAAATTTGTCTTCGTGAGAAACTTGACGAAGGGCGACTCAATTTGAGAAGTCTCTTTCGGAAAAATATATATATATACACTATGAGAAGGCTACCTTCAATAAAATATGAGAAGGCTGAAGACTAAAACGGAAAGTGAAAATAGTAATCATCATACTTAAAAGCAAAGAAGAAATTTTAGCTTCATGATGAAGATGCTTTAAGCTTGGACAGTTGAATCCAGCAAACAAAAAAACAAGTTGACTTTCAAGACTAAATTGATAGAATTGCAATATGAGCTTCATCTCTAGAAATCAACATTACGGTTCAAAAACCACTTGATCAAAAAAACTGGCAACCTAACCCATCATGTTATATAATGAAACAACATCTCTACATAGTTGCACAAACTCTGCGAATCCAACAGCTTCAGTTATTGCCAGGAGTTAGAGAGACTTTAAAAACAAAATGAACACATCTCTAACCTTCCATGCTAAGACAGGATCGAAATCTGAAAAACCCTATGGTGAGAACTAACATTGACACAGATGTTTATGATACCTGCAACCTAACTTGGGGTAAGAAGTTGACAATGGTAGCATCTTTGGATCACATACAGCTCATCTAAACCCCTGTACAGTGCACCTTTTCACACTGGAACTTTGTATAAACCAAGGCAATATTTCCAGCTCCCCTCTGATTGTAAACTAAGCTTCGCCATTGTCCTCATCTTTCGCATGATCACTTCCTCCCTCAGCATTCTCATCTTCTTCATCCTCGTCGTCAGTCATGTTATTTATTGCTTCAGTAATTATAGCCTTCACCTCAGCCTTTCTGTGCATTAGATCAACACCAAA
>JAULKM010000010.1:6644179-6657440 GCA_032355605.1 Rubia tinctorum
AAAATTAAATCACGGTGAGGACGGATTTTGTAAATGCGTCCTCCCCCTTTGCATCCATGTCCATGCACTGTAGCACCAGAACAGTCTTTTTTTCCTCTATCGAATGGAACTCCTCCTTCAACAACTGCGTCTTCCAACTGATACCTGCAGTTTTGCTCGGAAGCATGAAAACTTCAGATAAATACCATTTCTAAACTCTAGTTTTAAAGGAAGCAATTAAAAAAAAAAGGAAAGTCCAAAGGTGATAACATAGCATTCAAAATTATTGAGTTTACTTTGGACTTATTCAAGTGACTTTGTTCTTTTAGAGCAAGTCCACCCGGTTCTTTTATATTCTCTATAATTTTTTGCTCAAACTCCAACAAGACTCTCCATTTTTGCTCATGGAGTATTATATTTTAAAAGTTAAAACAATCAATAATATGTATTTGAATGTAAAAATATAAAAAAACATATAATATAAAAATATATTTTCAAAATTTAATACTCCCTCTGTCCCAGCGGAATGTGCACAGAATTTTTTTCACGATCTAAAAAAAATATGTTTGACTGTAAATATGCGTATTTAAGGACAATAACACCGCATAAAAAATAAATTTAGAAACTACATGTTACGACGAATATAACAATATCTCATACGATAATATTTATGTTCATATACATATTTAAATATATGGTCAAAGTTCAACAACTTTGACTGCCAAATATTAATTGTGCAGATTCGGCAGGGACGGAGGAAGTATGTAATTTAACAAATGCAGTGTATAAGTAAAAAAATAAGTGTCATGTCCAGCTTATGGGCAGATAATTTGTCAGGAGACCCACTCTTTAAAATATATATTATTAAATAATAAATCTAATAATATCTTACACGAAAATATTTTAGCTTACTGATACTAATGAGATTTTATAATTTATTAAACAAGTATTGAACCTACAAAAATAAGAATGGACTATATATACTTGTTAATATGTATAAATTTTACTTATTCTATGATTATAAATTTAAAATTCTAAAGATTTAATATTTAAGCAGTATGCCTTATCATTTTTTATACAAAATATTTTGATTATTATTCATAAATTCCATATCGTATTTTCAGTTTTTTTTTTTGCCATTAACAATAAGCCCCTAATTTATATATCTGGTTCAGCAACTGGGATCATGTCACAAAAATATGTTGCATTCTTCGGCAATCGACAACAACTGCTTGAAATAAGGGAAGGATTAGGGCATCTAGCAAGACTTCTGCTTGATAGAACGATAGAGTGAAAATTTACGCGGATGATGCGTGACTATGTGTATTCATCTAAATAAATGATTGCATATAAGAATTACTCCCTCCATCTCATTGAAACCTGCAATTTAACTATTGATTTAGTTAAAAAATATTTAATTTTGACCCTAAAATTGAATTAGTGTACAAGTGTATAAATATCATTAAGTGATACCTTGTTAGATTCATTATTGCATATATTTTCAAAATATTAATTTTGCACCAGTTTTAATTATTGTAAAAAAAATTTAAGTATCAAGCATTTTTTAAAATTAAATATTGAAAGTTACAGTGTACGACTTAAAATTTGAACAGGGGAGTAAAATAATTAATGTACAAAACTCTAGTTAATTTTAGAATATTAACTTACCCCAGCTGTTCTGTTACAGAAAAATAAGAATGTTAAAATTACTCCCATAAAAGTTAAAATATCCACCGGACACTATTCATAATGAAATGGTCTCTTGTGTGGTAGGTTAAATTTTAGACAGGAGCATTTATACAATTCTAACCATATTCTAACTCTATAATCTATCTCTAATAATTTTACAGGGACATATCTCTAATATTTGCACATGATCTATCTCTAATATCTTTTAGGGGTTTTTTGTCCAATTTTTTCCCATCATTTTTCCGCCAACTCCATTCTGCAAAAAAAATTAAAAAATTAAAAAAATATTTTTTTGAAAATATTTTAAAGTAAAAAAATCAATATGATCATCAAATTGAAAATCATAAACATGAACTACAACTAACAAAACATCAACGGAAAATCATAAAACATCAACTAAAAACTGGAGCAAAAAATATATTTTTAAAAAATCAAATAAATATCAACAAAAAATGGAGGGAAAAAAAGTCGACTACAGCTAAAAATATTAATTAAAAATCATAAGTTGAGAATCATAAAAACATAAATAATTATAAACCAAAAATCATAAAATACCAAAAAATCCTAAATGATCATTTTTTTAAAAAAAACTACAAACTTTAACCAATATAACCCAAAAGCTAAAAATATCAATTCCTATCACCTAAACTTTACCTGGAAAATGATATATCAACATAAGAAAAAAACTACAAAACATCAATCTATATCACCAAAAAAGTTACAAACATCAACTCGTTTCACCTAAAACTCACCTAGGAAATGAAAAACAACATGATAGAAACAAAAAACTAAAAACATCAACCCATATAACCCAAAAAAACTACAAAACATTGACTCATAACAACTAAAACTCACCCGAAAAATGAAAACAAAATCAACATGAAAAAAAACTAAAAACATCAACTAAAAAAGGTACGGTACCTCAAGAGTATAAATTCTTCATTTTAAAAATAATAAAATATCAAAAATAATTTTAAAAATAAAACTACAAATATCAACATATATCACCCAAAAACTACCAACATCAACTCCTGACACTTATATCTCATCGGGAAAATGAAAACATCAACATTAGAGAAAAAAAAGACACAACAAACATCCACTCTTTCCACCTAAATGTCATCAAGAAAATAAAAAAATATCAACATGAGAAAATAAATAAATAACTGAAAATATCAATCCACATATCCCAAAAAATTGCAAAAATATCAACTCATATAAAATAAACTTCATTCAGAAAATGAAAAACGTCACTATGAGAAAAAAAGGACACTACAAACATCAACATATATCAACAAAAAACTATAAACATCAACTTCTATTATCTAAACCTCAACCATAAAATGAAAAATGTTAACATAAGAAAAAATACACTACAAAACATCAACTCCTATCACCTAAAGTTCAGCCGCAAAATGAAAAATATCAACATGAGAAAATAAAAAAAATACTACAAACATCAATCCATATAACCCAAATAAACTACAAAACATCAATTCATATCAAGAAAAGCTCATCCGAAAAATAAAAAATATCAACATGAGAGAAAAAAGCTACAAATCTCAACCAAAAAACTATAGTACTTCAACAACATTTAAAAAAAATAAATTCCTAGACCTCTAAACTCAAAGCCCACTTACTAAACACTACACCAAAGAATAATTGCAAAACTATCTCTCAGTCAAATAATAATAAATTTCAGCACATACCTCAAAAATATAAATTCTTTTCAAAAAGTAAGTCCTAGTGGGTTTCGAACCCGGGTCTATAACCTCAAAAACTAAAGAACTAACCACTACAACAAAACACCTTACTGATCATGTACTGATGTTAAATAATATTAAAGTTCAGCAAGTCTTTGAAAAAATAAACCACGAAATTGAATCTCACCTCTCTGGAGTAGAAACTTAGTCGTCCGCCATCGACATCACCTCCCCCGTCGTCCGAAGTCGCCTCTATCCATGCCACGAGTGCGTGTCTGCACCTGCGAGCTTCTTTTTCAATGACGCAAGTTGATCTCATGCGTGTGTCGTTGCCTCGCCTCCGCCAGGCTCCTCCATTGTCGCCTCCATCGCCTAAACACTAGCTCTCCTTAGTCTTCGTCTCCAAGCTCGAGTTCGTCGATTGCAGTGCCAGATTCGATGTGGATCACCGTCTCCTCCAACGTCCTTAGCTGGAGCAGCTCCGCCGCGCCGGTGGAAGAAGAAGTCTTGCTGATTCGCAGAAGCTGAAAGGTGGACCACTGATGATTTCACGGCGAACTAGCGGATTCCGATCATAGTGGGGGGTGATTGTGTGACGGTTTCCGAGAAACAGAGGTTGTTGAGCGACAGGGAAGACAAATGGAAAATGAAAATTTTCTCAAAGCTTTTAATATTTATATATATGTTTTAATAATTGCATAATAGGTCCCTTGATTTTTTAACCTTTTTTATTAAAAAAATCATCCCAAATTAAAACTTTCAGTAATTGCATAATAAACCCTGCCTAAAGTTTAGATTGCATAAAAAAAAGACTTTGTGTTTATAAACTACTGTTTTTTTTGTTAAATTGACTCCACTCACAAAAAGGGTCGTTTTCAACAGATTACCTATTAGACAGAGTTGTTTTATAATTGATGTAAGTAATGAAGTGATTTAATATTTTATTTTTATTTATAGCAGCGAGGTTATTATAGATTTAATTATTTTAAAGTATATTGCAATGTATAAATAATTATGATTTAAAATTATTGAAATACATGTATTTTATTTAATCCTTAGTCAACAGGAGATAGTTTCTCCTCCAATAAAAGTTAAAATATCCTCTGGAGTACAATTCTTTATGCATTTGTTCAGTTTCAAACGGCTCCGCCACCTCTGTGTTGATCTTAGGCCACGCATAGTGGTTCCACTCTCACAAATTATTGTCAAGTAGGCAGTAGCCATTTGTGATCCGAAGCTCCTTGGAAATTGGGGTCTGCAAAAGCTCAATATATCCTGGAGACAGGAAGCCCGTCGATGTAAATTTAGGATGTTCAATAATTCAGTTGCGGTGCCTTTTTAAAATTTTATTTTAGGCAGAAAAATTTAAAGTGAATGAACCATTTGCTTTTATCGAGTGACGTATGCCACCCAAAATGCGATAAGCCTAGTAAAACATATCTCTACATATTTTTCCCATGGCTATTGCAGCCGTTAACTCTTTTTCATCATCAATAAAGACTAAAATCCAAGGAACCACAAAGTAATGTCCCGTGTTGTATTATTGCTGCCACGTGGCATAAATCCACTGGTCGATTCAATCATCCGGGATTGAATTTGTGCTGAATTGGACTACATTTTGCAATTCATAATTCAGTGGTTAATCCCTTCAAAGCAAAATAATGGTTACACGTAAACCTCTTGGCCATGGGTGTTGGAGGATGACATATGAAAAAGGTCTTGTGAATGCAATTTGCAAATGGGCTAGGCCAGTTCTCAGGAAATGAGCTGTTGAGGAGGTATGCTTTATAAGAAATTATCTTAACCCTCTAAATTAATAAAATCAAAGAAAGAAAAGAAAAACTCTTAAATCTACCCCATTTTCACTTTCGCATGCACTATTTCCTTTTTCAACTTTTGGAACCTTTTTTAATTCAATATCCTTGTCTTGTTTTTGCACTTTCCCACTAATTACGCTCTCTCCCCTCACTATATATACCTCCATAATCCATGCAACCAGGCTCACACCTTTCTTGACAAAAGAGAAGTGAGAGAAAGAGAGAGTTATTGCCACAATCTAAGATGGCCATTTCTTCTGCTCAACTGATTTTTGCATTTGGTCTAATAGGTATACTTTCCCTTCTTTCCTCATGTTTTTCCTAAATGAAAAGGATTTTCATTAGGAATCATGATTGTTACTCATACCCTATAATTGTCTCCTTGTAGTCGTGTATTCTTTTCCATGAATCTCGATGTAAGATAACCGGTTACATTAATGTACCTGAGATTTTAACTTTGTTAGTTAGGTTTCTTTGTGACGAGATAGTGATCGAAACATACATATCGTATGTTTGTTTTTAGGATAATTATCTCACATACATAGGAAACCTAGCCAACAGAGTCTTGGACGATGACAACGAGTCAATCATTGGCTCTCTAGTAAAATATAGACATGAAAGGGCCTTTGTTGAGTTGCATGCAAATTATGCATTATTAGGGAAGTCTCATGCATGCAATTTGAACTGGTGTATTTGCACTTTGTTTTGTTTTGCAGGCAATATCATATCATTTGGTGTCTTTTTATCACCCATGTAAGTGCCTCAAAACTGGCCTAACATACCATCCTTCAAATTATGTTTATATGTATAATAGTGGATTACATTATCATTAATTTTTAACTTATCAAATTTATTTTGTCTTTTTTTGACCTAATTCAGGCCAACCTTCTACAAGATTTACAAGAAAAAATCTTCAGAAGGGTTCCAATGCCTTCCCTATGTGGTTGCACTAATGAGTGCCATGTTGTGGATATACTATGCCTTTCTTAAGCCTAACAGCACTTTCCTCTTCACCATCAATTCATTTGGCTGTTTCATTGAGACCATCTACATTTGCTTCTTCCTCTTCTACGCTTCCAAGAAAGCTAGGGTACGCGCGTATCCAACTTTATAATTCTGAATCCGCTATTGGCACTGGCAGGCGATATTGTTTAACCGCAGACAGACAAAATCAATCTTTTTGTTCATAATATGTAGGTTGATACGTTGAAGCAAATCGGAGGGCTGATAGTCGTCGGATGTGGTCTTATTGTTACTCTCACTTTCTTCCTTGCCCATGGCACAACCCGTGGCAAAATCGTTGGATGGGTTTGCCTTGTTTTCGCTCTGTGTGTGTTCGTTGCCCCATTAGCTATTGTGGTGAGTTAATCATTAAGCATCTTAATGACCTTTTATACATGGAAACTAATTAAATACAGTATCCTATATAAAAATAACTAATAAAAGTTGTTTTTGCTACGTATGCGTTTGTCTTTATTCTCTTCGAAAGGAGAAGTATTTGTTATTGAAGTGTTGATGTTTTTCTATGCAGAGAGAGGTCATCAGAACTAAAAGTGCCGAATACATGCCCTTACCTTTATCAGCTTCCCTCACACTCAATGCTGTGGCATGGTTCTTTTATGGTCTATTGCTTAGGGACCCCAATATAGCAGTAAGCAATTTCTGATTCTCTTTTTTCTTTTCAGTTGTTTGTACGTAATCTTTTATTTTCATTATTAATAATTATTTTTCATTATTATTTTTCTATTAACTTCATATATATATATTATATATATATATAGATTCCAAACGTACTGGGATTCTTCTTCGGTATTCTTCAAATCATACTGTACAAGGTCTACAGCAAGTCCAAGAAGGAGAAAGAACTTGAGAAAATGAAGGTGCCCGAGCTAGCTGACCAGATCATTATTCTAGAGGAAAACAAGCTTTCTCCGGGAGGAGGGCATAATGGTAATAACAACAACGAACGAGTAATCGATATCGCGAAACTGAGTGATGAACTGGAGAAACTACCAGTTGTTCTACGTTCGGTTCAGATGGAACCGCATCAAATGACTCAGATGGAAACTCGTAACGCCATTGTCGCTGCTGCTTGATTTAACAGTTAATTAAGTTTCTATTGATGTTTAATTTCCTTTTACTGAAAACAAAAAGGTTTGAGATGTTTCGCAAACCTAGAAATCCTTTGATGTGTAATAATATATAGTACGTGCCGTGTTTATATATTTTTTGTTGTTCCATTAAACAAAAAAGTTGAATGAATTACTCACTATTTTCGCCTACTCCTTCGTTTTATATTGATGGTGCACTCTTCAAAATATAAATGTGCTTTAATATATATCTACTCCTTTTGTTTTACTTTCAGTTTATTTTCTTAAACTATTTTTATGTGTCTATTTCGAATTAATCTGTAATTTTTCTGTTTCCCTGTTTAGCAATCATTTACTATCTGTTTAAAAGTTTCATTTTTAATCCCCTCTCATATTTCTCCTCCATTTATTTAGGCTGTATTTATTTTCTCCCTCTATTTAGATTTTATCAACATGATCTCTACTTACTCTATTGTTTACACAATATCTATTCTTCATTTTCCAATATCGTGAGGTGAGCATGAATATGATGATTAGTTCTTTTCTTTGAAAAGGCATTAACCCACTTCCTATCAATTATCATCAGTCCTACGTCTTTGTAGCAAGAGGGAACACTTAAGTTTTTTGTTATATCGGTGAAACGCTTCCATGTCTTAATTAAGTAGAGATTTTTGTTTTAAAAAATCCTGTTTTATGAAAATATATATGATATATTTTCTGAATTATATATATATATATATATATATATATATATGAATGTGTATATATAAATATGAATGTATATATAACACAGGAAAAGTGATTATCATTTACCTAACAAGACGTCAGTTTCACTACATAGACTGGTTAGATCAATCTTAGGAATGAAAAGAGTCACCAACCCTTTTAGATACCTAGGTGTGCCCATTTTTAATGGTAAAAATAAGGTTGCCCACTATAATGAATTGTTAGAGAGCATAGATAAGAGAATTAGGAATTGGAAGAACAATTGGATAACTCAGGCAGGGAAGCTTACCCTTATAAAATCAGGTATCTTGTCCCTTCCAGTACACATACTCTTTGCAGTGAAACCCCCCAAATCAGTAATTAGAAAGATAGGAAAAAAATGTCTCTTTTCTTTTGGGGATCTTCAGATCTAGGAAGAAGAAGAGCATGGAGATCATGGACTCATCTATGTTTCCCAGTTGATGAAAATGGACTTGGTGTTAGATCTTTATCCTGTTTTGTTAATGCCTTTTCATGTAAGTTATGGTGGAAAATGCAACAAAATGAAAGAACATGGACAAGATTTTTATGGTCATTGCCCCCTTCCACTCAGAACAACCCACTTTGGAAAAGAATCTCTAGTGTAAATGAATTTTGTAATGACAACACCCAGATTGTTCCTGGTAAGGGACATTGTAGTTTCTGGAACGAGAATTGGCTGGGCTCGGGGGCTCCATTCTATCAATGGCCCATACTTGCTGTTCCTTTCCCACATATCTCTTTGGCTGATTTTATCAGTAATAGGGATTATCCCATAACCCCTTTGGAGCCATTTTTGGCTACCAACTTAATCTCTACTTTGTAGGATATCAATCTCAATCAACTACACGATGATAGAATGGTCTGGAAGTCTACACCAAATGGGGATTTTTCTATTAAAGCAGCTTATAACAAATTGAGAAGCAAGAACAGTCCCACGATCTCTCTTAAAAGGATATGGAAAAGCTTTATACTAGGTAAAATTTCTATATTCACATGGAGGATTATGAATAACTACTTGTCATTCAATGATATTATGTCCAATCTTGGCTTCAATTTATCTTCAAACTGTTGGAAATGTGAAGCTTCTGATTCTGTGGAACATTTCTTTAATGAATGTCATTTCTCACACCTTATATGGGATCAGATTCACTCCTGCATGAAAATTAGGAATCGGGTTTTTAACTCTATTTGGGATAGACTATCATTTTGCATTAACAACCCTGCTTTTTCTAGGATTCAATCTGAAATCATACTAGTATGGGGCCTAACTACCTTGTGACACCTTTGCAAGGCCAAAAACACCTTTATATATGATGATATCCAGCCTTCTCTATACTAGGTGGTTATCCAAATTAAAAAAATTCACCGTTAATATGTTTGCTAAAAACCCTATATGTGGAAACATAGAAGATGTACATTGGTTTCATGCAGGGCTCATCCCCTATCTGAAAAAACAGAGGCCTAAAGCTCCTCTGCCTCTATTGTGGAAGATGCCTACAGTAGGTTTAAAATGCAATATTGATGCTTCCTTCAAAAGGGGCCACCTCAGTTCACATGGTGTAATTTTTAAGGACAGTTTGGGAACAATGGTAAGAGTTTTTAGTTACCATGGTCATGAAAAATACCCACTGGAAGCTGAATTGAATAGCCTTCAATTTGCTTTAGAGGTAATTAACTCTGATGGGTGGAATGAGGTTGAGGTTGAGACTGATTGTTTACAGGTTGTTAACTTTGTTACTTCTCCAACCATAGCCCCTTATACTCTCTACTCTAATGTGTGTTTTTAAGACATCAACTTGGGAGCTTTTCTCAGATCAGTTGATTAAGCTAATCTTCACTTTTTCCTTTTCTTTTTCCGCTCTTTTATTATTCATCTTCTTTGTATGTTATTTCAAAGTATCTCTGTTGCATCTTTGCCAAATTCATGGTATTTATAAGATTATCTCTTGTGTTGGTGCATGCTTTCCAGCCAAGTACTACATACATTTCTAATTATCTATTGTTTGGAATATCTCTTATTTGGCGCATGTTCACTCTATACTGAGTACATTCATCTCTGTTATTGCTGTTTCTTTTTTGTTTGCTGCTATTTTTTGCCTTCTATATTTGCAGGTTCACTGAAGGTTACAAGTATTCATCAAAATCAAATATCATGGAAGCATTTGCTAGAAAGAAGGAATGAAAAAACACTCATGGAATTCCTCTCCAAGATTAACCTTCTTCCCACTCTTCCGAAGCGTTAATCTGACACCACTTTTGCAGTTATATTCCATGTCTGGTCATCTCCAAACTCATACAGGGGTGGAGGTTTTGATGAATGGAATCACATGGAATAAAGACTTAGTTTTCATTAGCTCCTCTCTTTTAGCTCACATGGAGCTTTACCCACGGTATTCTTGACCTTTTAAAGGAAATCATAGTTGCCTTAGGAAGCTACAACTAATCCCTTTTAACGGATGTAAAAAAACTCATTATTGGTTTCTGACTATCAGGTCTGGGAAGCCTATGTATACCCCACATTAATTTTAAAAATTACTTGAAAAGACAAGTTCACTTATGCTGAAGCATGTTGGATTTGGTTCTAGACAGAGTTGTAATTTGTTAAGTTGCGACAAATTTAATTGTCATATTTAGAGAAATAATTTAGAAATATTTGAAATGGATCCTTTTTTAGGATTTCTTTCTTGAGATTTGACTTTCACTTTTGGTTAGGATTCTGGAAAAAATAGTCTCAGGTTAAAAATTTGTAGATCTGACAGACCTGTGATCTTACACTCCATGTAATTTTTTTGATGGGGAATTGCACAAGAATTTGTTGTAGAACTGGTTTTGCACTTCTAATTAAAATCCAATTAGCTTTCCTACAAAGCCAGGATATATTTGCTAGTGTTCTTTAGATGCAAGAGATGTCGCACTAATTGTCGCCTCTATTTTTATTTTATCTTACTAATTCTTTACACATCTATTCCTCATTTTCCAATACCGTGAGATTAGGCTGCAAAAGATGATTAATTATTTGCTAAAAAACCAGTTACCCACTTATTATCATTCTTCGTACGTTTGTGTAGCATGAGGGAATATCTCAATTGATTTTTAATTATAATTATTTTATTTTATTTAAAAATTGTAAGAAAATCTTTTTGGTTTCTAAATTATTTCCATAGAATTTAATCAATTTACTTGTTCATGAATGGGGTATGAAGACACCATTTAAAGGCTTTTTTTTTGGAACCACATTTAAGAGACCAATGCACTGTTGTAGGTGATAGAATGTAAAACTCACATATAATTGTGCTTGTGTGTATTCATATATATAGTGAGTACAAAGGATATACAGGCAGAATCAGATATGGAAAATGATATAGACAAAATCAATCAGAAAGTGTTTAACCTGATTCTAAATTATTTAATATTCTATTACCCCCTCAAGTGAAGCATGGGACCTGTCGCAACGCAAAGTTTGGACCGTAAAAACTCAAACTGAGGACGAGGTAAACCATTTATAAAGATGTCAGCAAGCTGTTGGTATTTAGAAACATGGCAACATTGAGCTTGGCAGAAGACACCATCTTATGCACAAAATGATAATCAATATCAATATGTTTGGCTCTCTTATGCGAAACCGGATTCTGAGTAAAAATGAGAGAACTATTATTATCACACAACAAAAAAAGGTGACACACTTGTAGTAACTCACAAATCCCGAAGTAAATTCCAACCAAACTAGTTCCGCAGCAGTATTGGCCATAGCTATGTATTTTGATTTTGAACTATAACGAGAAACATAGATTGCTTCTTAGCACTCCTTGAAACCAGGTTGCCACCAAGGAAAATGACATAATCATAAGTAGACCTATGAGTCTCAATACAACAAGTCTAATCAGTATCAGAATAACCCAAAACTGGTAAAGCAGACTAATTTGAGTGAAACTGAAGTCCATAGTGCAGAGTACCAGGGACATAGCACAAAATTTGTGTAACAGCCTAGTAATGGTTATCAGTAAGAGTCTGCATGTATTGACTGACCGTGTTCACAACATATAAAATATCGGAATGCGTGATGGATAAATACTGTAATACACCAACCAAGGAGTGATAAAGTGTGGGGTTTCCGAATGGCTTACTAGAAGAACTTGATAGTTGCAAAAATGCTATAAAAGGTATATCAACTAGTGAATTTTGCATTCTGACGCGCATCAAAATTATCTTGGCATATCTGGCCTAACCAAAGAATAAGCCATCGGAAGTACGAACAAACTCCAAACCCAAAAAATACATTAGAGTACCAAGATCTGTAATCTTGAATTTCTAATTAACCCGATCAATAAAATTCCGAATGAGATGACCATCATTCCCAATGATAATGATGTCATCAATATAATCTAACAAATAAAGTAAAGAGGCACCTAGTGAGAACACAAATAAGGAGGTATCGGCAGAACAGCTACAAAACCCAGGCCAAATAAAAAATACTAAAACATTAAAACTAAGCACGGGGAGCTTGTTTCAATCCATAAATGGCCTTGCGTGGATAACAAACATAATCGGGATGCATCATATCTTTGTAACCAGCTGGCTGCTCCATATAAACTGGGGAATTAAGAACACCATTTAAAAATACATTCTTAACATCAAGTTATCGCAAAGGCCAATTTTTAGTGACAACTAGGGATAAAACAATATGAACAGTATAAGCCTTAACCACCGGACTAAATGTATGATTCTAATAAAAACAAGGTAATTGTGAAAAAACTTGAGCAACTAACCTGGCGTTATGCCGATCAAGTGAACAATCAGACTTGTACTGTAAATGATACACCTGTTTTTATCCATCAACATTAACATGTGAAGGACGTGGAACCAATTCCCATGTTTGCTGAGCACGCAGGGCAACCATTTCAGAGTCCATAGCAACAACACATTCAGGGTCCTTGACAGTAGAGCGATGACTGCGAGGCTCAGTCCTGGCAAATAATGAGCTCAACAAATCATTATAAGAAAAATCATTGTCTGTGAGGCTCAGTCTTGGGAAATAATGAGCTCAATAACCAGTGCGAGAAGGAGTAGCCATCAGATGTATGGAAGAAGGACCCTGGGAGGTCGTCGCCGTACCTCTCAAAAATACTATTTTTAAGCCCAATATGCTTACTAAATACAAATAAGTAGATAGTTTGGCAAGTCGGGGTCGTCCACAAAGAAGAGGGATTTTCCTAAGGGTTCATACATATAGGAGTGG
>JAULKM010000010.1:6657540-6670610 GCA_032355605.1 Rubia tinctorum
AATGTACTTATTGGATCTAATAAGTACCTTGTGTCAGAATTGAGAAATTTTATGGATCGGATCTTTAGTATTCTCTTCTGTATCAACTATTTAGGAAGAATACCATCCCTCATTCTGACTAAGAAACTAAAAGAAGCCTCACAAGCAGAAGAAGGGGTGGAAAGTGAAGAAGAAATGGATATAGAAATAGAAACAACATAAATGTGTATATATATTGATGATTTTAGCAAAGTATTTTCTCGCCATAGTATTTTAGCAAAGTATTTTCAAACTGTTTCAGGTTCAAAGTATTTTCTCACCCTAGTTGATGATTTTAGCAAAACAACTTAGACCTACTTGATAATTAGAAAAGATCAGTTTGTCAAAATTCTCAAAACCTTTATGATATAATGGTGAGACACATTTATTCAGCCAAAGTCAAAACCATCATAACTGATAATGGTTCTGAGTTCCTATGCCATGAGTGTCCATCTATTTTTTGTGAACTTGGAATCATCCATCTAAAAACCCATGTCTTCACTGCATAACAAATGGAGTTGTAGAAAGAGAACACATGCATATGCTTCAAGTTGGTAGATCACTAATGTACCGATAAAATCTTCTAAGACATTTTTTGGGTGAAGCCGTCTTGACTGCGACATTTCTCATAAACAGAATTTCTTCTGCACACTTGAAATGGTTGTCTGCTTATGAATTTTTCTACCATAAGCCTTCTGGTTTCGATATCCGTAGAATGTTTAGTTCTTTGTGCTATGCATCTAATACATCTCCTCACAAAGATAAATTCTTTGTGCTATGCATCTAATACATCTCCTCACAAATATAAATGAGATCTAGAGGTTTTCCATGTATTTTCCTAGGCTATGTCACATTTGGGGGTGACCAAATAGACCTGCAACCCGTGGGTCAAACGGGCTGTCAATTTTTAAACTTGAATGGATATGGGTAAAATGGGTAATGAGTTAAATGGATAATGAGTCATATAAATAAGTGAAAAATATGGGTTTGGCTGGTTGGGTTTGCTGGTTGACTGCGGGTTTACTCATATGGGTAGAAATCTGTGGGTTAACCCATATGTGTTTGAATATAAACTTATATGGGTCAATATATGAGTTGAAACATGTGGGTTTACCCATATGCGTTTGTATATAAACCCACATGGGTCAATATATGGGTTGAAACCCACAGGTTTTACCCATGTGGGTTGGTATATAAACTAATGTGAGTTCATTTACAGGTAGAAACCCGCGGGTTTACCCATTTTTTATTGGTGAGTTAATTGATTTTTTACCCACAGGTTGAGCGGGTTTCAACCCGACCCATTTTGACCCGACCTATTTTAAACCCATTATAAAATTGGTCAAAATGTGCCAAACACATATTTTTAAATTACCCATATTACCCAACCCATATTTGACCTGTCCACCTGTTTGCAAGCCCTAGTCACATGCTAAAAGGGAATTGAAAATACAGGTTTTACCGTTTTAGTCTAACTATCAAACCTATGTTCTAACATAATATATTTAACCAAGTATGTAAAGTAAATAATGCACGAGACATACAACTTGGTTATGCAGTTCGGTGAAATCTACATACGTCTGCGGGGCCTGACCCAGTTCAAAATAAATCCACTAATAAGAGACATAGTACAAAGTGCACCATACAACTATACTTATCTTCTAATTAGGGATTTTGCAAGCTCCTCTTTCTACCGATCTCGAAACTTGTTGATGCTGGATCTCATCCTCCCGAGGAATTAAGGCATACGTAATCTGGCTCTTGCAAAGCTTCTCGGTTGAACGTAATCTGAAGTACAATTTTTTCTCAATTAAATTAACACACTTGTAGCCATATAATGTCATATATTTATAGTCCATGTACAGATTGGAATGCTCCATAATTATCTTCATAACATTCATATTCCTTATATGCTTCTGAAGCATATCCAAATCCCATAAATAAAAGAATTTTTCTTATCTCATAATATTTCATTAATTTCAATTTCATAATTATAGGGATTCACCATAATTCCATTATGCTTCCACACGGCTAAATCTCCAATTTCCATAAATCCTTTTCGTCGCAATATTCTACTCGCCCAATATGAACTTTCCTAGTATGTTCCAACATGGAACGTTTTTCTTCTTTAACATTAGTTCACAAATGCCAACACAATAATCCATGAGATGCACATGACGTTACAATCTCCCCTTTTGACATTTTGTGGACCCAACAATTTTGGAAAATAAAACAAAAAGAAAACTTCCATTGCTCATAATCATATAAGAATTCCATAAATTCTTCTATGTTGGAACATACATGAATAACCAACTCTAAATAAATAAAATACCAAGAAGTTCAGCTATCCAAATTAATTTAGAATTACACCAATAATATCCATCTCCCCCTTTGGGGCAATTAAACATGCCAAAGTTTTAGAAAAATATGAATAGATACCAACAAAATAAAAAAAAACAACTCCTCCTGAAGTTAATACTGACTATGTTGGAACATAGTCTATCATAAATAAAATTGTCCAGGAGCAGCTTTCTAATCTTCCAACTGAGTCCTCTCTTCTTCAAGCTTGATCTTTTCTGCTTCCAAGGCAGCAAGATGAATAGCAATAACACCAAGTCTAGCATTCAATGCTTCCAACTTAGCTTGCTTGTCTCCTTGAGGAGACTAGAAACACGAGATTTTGGCTTCCATGGTAAGTCATTCACCTGCCTCAGACCAAATGTTTTCTTGTTAGGCTTCAACGGACCAGTCTCTATAATCTCATCTTTTGGCTTTGCCTTTAGCCTTTCACTTCTAACCAACGCTGATATGATGCACGGATACACCAGGGCATGCTTTGCCTTTGGAGAGATAGCTTGTTAGACAATGGCTTGCTGAATGAGTAGGTGTTCCAACACAGTAGAGTAACCTTGCCATTTCACGGGTAAGGGCTGTGGTGTTTGAGGATGGCATCCAGCAGTTTACGGCCACCTGATACAGCCCAAAGAACCTGGAAGTCAAACACGAAGCCTGAGAATAACCAGTCGCCGCCCATTCAGTCTTGACTCCGCCTGAAATCTCAACCATAATTTGATCATCCGAGACATCCATTCCTTCATAAAAAATTCCTTCAAATTCTGGCGTCTTAGCCCCAATAGCCTATTGATCCTTTCGGACAAAATATTCATAATTTTCCCTCACACATACACGCAGTCACACCCGGGTGAATCTTCCTCTTGATTTCCAGCCATAAGATTGGAATACACTTCACAAACAATCTGCTAATTATAATCCAGGAATCCCGTGGCAACCTTTCTCATCCAGATAAATTCAAGAAAGTCAGAAAACCCGCTAGATTTATACGCCACCAAGTCTACAGGTCTTTTAGAAATCAACTTCCTCTCAGAAAGTGCATGACTCACCGGAGAAGAAGGTAGTATGGTTCTCTTCTTTTTTTTGGGAGAAGTTTGTGCCACCTTGCCCTTCTTGATAGGCTGTGATGATTCAGCCTCATTGATCTTTCTCTTGGCCTTCCTGTTCTGAATGAATTCGTCCAGAACCTCATCACTAGAGTATGAGAGAACAGGTTCCTGTTTGGTTTGCTGCTGCTAAGGACAGTGTGTTCCCACATGTTATCCATATATTGGAACATACTGTGCTCCTTCCTATGTTTCTGGTATGGGGTCTTCTCCCCCTCTCTCCAATCCTTCAGTATCTTCAAGAGCCGCTTCCTCATGCATCGGAAAATCTTGATAGACCTTTCTCGGTAAATCCTAAATCAGCAATATCAACCTCCATCTCTTCTACTTGCTGGTATGTTGGAACATACGCAGCCTCTGTTTCATCATCAATATCTGACAACAATATCATAGGGGGCTTTACAACCCTAAGCTCCTCAGTCATCCTTGCATTCTTAGCATTAAATTGAATCAACTTCATCTGATCCGTAGACTTCACAACTTTCAACCCTACAGCCTCTTCCTTGGAAATCTCTTCTATTTTCTCATAGCTCATTCTCGGGATGTAACAGTAAACATGAAACATGTCTTTACCCCTGTATTCCTTGTACTTTCCCCTTAGCAGTTTAACATCAAAACACTCAACATAGTACATATCACCTATCTTTCCAGAGAGCACCTCATCCATTTTAACATCTAAAAATTCAACCTTCAGGTTTTCTAAGTTCCTTAAATCAACAGAAACATGTTTTTCTTGAATCCATTTAGCAAAGTCATCTAGAGAATCAAAAACCTTTTCCTTTCAGACTACTTGAGTGAATTTAGATACCGTTACCTTTTGGTATTTTGGTTTCTCATTGCTTGATGAAATCTTCACATGTTCGGCAGAGGGTGATCCTTCCTCTTTTTTAGCTTTCGTTTCAGGTTTGCCAAAAGTGAGGAGAATCGGCTTATGAGATCCGGCCATTGTAGTGTTTGAAGTGTTTACGGTTTGATAAAAAAAATTGGTAGATGAACTTCCAAAGAGCTAGAGAATTTTGGTAGAAGTGGGAGAGTGCAATGCGTAAAAGAGGGAATGTGGAGAGATTGATGTATTTTAACCAAGAATAACTTCTTCCCTTTTTCACCTTTGTAACCGTGTCTACTTTTTACCTTACCAATGTAATAATAACATTTCCTCTCTTGTCAAATCACGTCACATATTAACTTCCAACATACCTTCAACCGCTTTCTTCTTCTTCCACCATTCTTATTTTCTTTCTTTCCATTTTTTTGTTTTTCTAATTTTTTTGAAACAAAAAAAACTGAACAAAAAATATATACATACTATACAGAGGAGTTTCAGGCATACCTCACATTCGACACACACCAAGGTATTGTCTAAGAAATTCAAAGGTTGAAGCATCCAACGGTTTGGTGAATATATCAGCATATTGTTCGCATGTTGGAACATAGTTTACCACAACCTCCTTCCTTTCAACCAAATTTATTTTAAAATGATGCTTGATATCAATATTTTTTGTCCTTAAGTGCTGTATAGGATTCTTAGAGATGTCAATTGAACTTTTGTTATTACCCATAATTTTCAGAGGCCCTTGCTAAATACCATAGTCATTCAACATTTGTTTCATCCATAATAATTGTGCACAACAACTTCCGGCAACAAGATACTCAACTTTAGCAGATGATAAAAAAAATCAAATTTTGCTTCTTACTATACCAAGATACCAAATTCATACCAATAAAGAAACAAACTCCAGTAGTGCTTTTGTGATCATCTGCATTACCAGCCCAATCAGAATCACTGTATCTAATAAGATCCGAGTCTTGATTTTTAGAATACCAGATACCATAATCAGAAGTCTCACTAACATATCAAATAAATCTTTTTACTACAGTCAAATGAGATTCCTTTAGATCAGCCTGGAATCTTGCACAAACGTCTACGCTAAAACATATATCTGGTCGACTAGAAGTAAGATACAACAGACTCCCAATCATGCTTTTGTATAATTTCTGATCAACTGGGACATCTTTCTCACCCTTTACCAATTTTTTGTGGTTGCCATAGGATTTCGAATAGCACGTACACTGTTAAGTCTGAACCTCTTCACCAGATTCAAGGCATACTTGGTTTGGTTTATGAACAAACCATTTTTCTCTTGTTTAACTTGAAGCCCTAGAAAATAAGTAAGTTCTCCAACCATGCTCATCTCAAATTCATCTTGCATTAGTGACACAAAATCTTGCACCATAGATGATGAAGTAGAGCCAAACACAATTTCATCCACATAAATTTGAGCTATCAAAAACTTGGATGATTTCTTGAGCACATACAATGTATGATCTACTCCCCCTCGACGATAACCTTCCTTAAGTAGAAAGTTTTTCAGTCGTTCATACCATGCTCTTGGTGCTTGTTTCAAACCATATAGTGCCTTCTTGAGTCGATACACATGATGCGGATAATGAGGATCTTCAAACCCTTTAGTTTGTTCCACATATACCTCTTCATTCACCACTCCATTCAGAAAGACACTTTTCACATCCATCTGATATAATAAAAAATTCATCGTACATGCAATAGCAAGCAAGATGAGAATAGATTCTAACCTAGAAACTGGTGCAAAAGTTTCATCAAATTTGACACCTTCTACTTGAGTATATCCTTGTGCCACCAGTCTAGCTTTATTTCTAGTAATTTGTCCATCAGCATCAGACTTGTTCTAGAAAATCCATTTTGTACCAATAACATTAACACATTTTGGTCGAGGAGTAAGATACCACACATCATTCCGTTCAAATTGTTCGAGCTCTTCTTGCATTGCCACCATCCAGTATTCATCAAGTAATACTTCCTTGTAATTCTTTGGCTCAATGAGTGAGATAAAACATTGCAGTCCAGCAAGCTCAAAGTAGTTCACTCTAAGAATGGATCGGGTTCTTCTTGAGATCGGTTCCAGTATCTCTTGTGTTGGAACATGCGGACAGGGTGTGGGGGAGTATGTTCCAACATGCTCTTCTACTTCAGACACTGGATGCTCTTCTGCTTGTTCCCGTGTTCCAACATAGTGTGACAATACTGGCGGATTAATCTGTGTTGGAACATACTCAACATATAGTTCATCTTCTTTCTCCTTTGAATCCTGTATGTTTTCCAAATCATCCACAAAAACATTTATTGACTCCATAAGCGTGTTTGTGTGAATATTATACACACGATATGCTCGACTGTTCACGAAATACCCCAGAAATATACCAGCATCACTACGATTGTAAAACTTGGCCAATGGACCTCTATCTCTTAGAATATAACACTTGTTTCCAAATACATGAAAGTGAGATACATTTGGCTTCCTACCCTTCCAAATATCGTAAAATGTCTTTTTGGTAAACGGCCAAAGATACACTCAATTGATAGTATAACAAGCTGTATTAACAGCTTCTGCCCACCATTTTTTGTGTATGTCTTTTTTCTGCAAGCATGACTCGAGTCATCTCCTAAAGTGTTTTATTCTTCCTTTCAACAATGTCATTCTGATGTGGAGTAATTGGAGCGGAGAATTCATGTTGAATCCCAAGTTCATCACAGAAATCACCGAATTGAGAGTTTTCAAACTCCCTGCCATGATCACTTTTGATTCTCACAATCTTTCCAATCAAACTTCCCTTCTAGGTCTACAACTTTAACACCAAACTTCTAAACACATCCACAGTATCAGATTTTTCTTTGAGAAATGCAACCCAAGTATATCTAGAAAAATCATCAACACACATGAATATGTACTTCTTTCCACTCACACTAGGTTTATTGACTGGACCAATTAAATCCATATGCAGTAATACAAGATTCCTTGAGGTAGTAATGTACTGTATTGAAGAGTGAGGAGACCGAATCTGTTTACCTTCCTGACATGGTTCGCATACAATTTCACTCTTGGTCGTAAGCATAGGCATTCCTTGTACTGCCTTTGAATTAGCAATTTTCACCAAGATTTTGTACTTAATATAACCAAGCTTTTTAAGCCACAGTGTACCTTCATCTTGTTTTGAATTTAAACATCGTACTTATTGCTCCAGAAGATAACAATTGTCTGATGATCGAATACCAGAAAGTACTGTATCATTCCCATGTCTTACCACACATTTATCTTTCTGAAATTCAACTGGCATATTGTCATCTCATAACTAACTGATGCTTAACAAATTCACTTTTAAATCCTTAACGAGCAAAACACTTGTAAACACCGGAAATCCTTCAATGTGCATTTCACCTTTTCCAATGACACGACTCTTCTTTCCATATCCAAAGGTAACAAAACCACCATCATATGGTTTTATTTTTGCAAAAACTCCTGAGTTCCGGTCATGTGACGAGAGCAACCACTATCAAAGTACCACGAGTCTCTAGAATGTGCAATAAGTGAATTATGAGAAACAAAACAAGTATTCATGTGTTCAGGAACCCATACATTTCGAACCATCTTTGACAGTTGGGTAGCATCTATGTTGGAACATACAGACAGATGACGTCCGTTCATGATATCTCTCAATAATTTTAGACATCATTTTTCGGTATGGCCTTGAAACATGCAATAACTACATATGAGAGGTTTTCATGGACAAGCCTTAATCACCTTTCTCTTCATATCTTGAATTTCCATTTTGAAATTTCCAATATCACATGATACATTTTCATAACCAATCTCTTTCCGATCTCTGAAGCTCTTTCCCATGGTCAGAATGTCATCTAACTTTTCATTGCCAGAGTTTAACTTCCTGATTATTGCTTCTGCCAATTCTGCCCTCTCAGTCATAGAATTTACTTTCACGTTCAGATCTTCAATTTCACTCTTGAGTTTTTCAACCTGCACTTTCAGTTCATTCTTTGTTTCGGCCAATTGACTTTTCTCTATCTTCAGGGTCTTATTTGCATCAGACACCTTTAACCACATGTCATATATTTTTTCATATGAAGTGTAGATGTCTTCACTACTCACGGATTGGTCTTCAGCATCGCTGGAAGTATTGGCAGAACGTATGTTGGAACATACCGTATCTGTGTTGGAACATACAACATTATCTATGTTGGAACATATGTCCACAACTTCTTCACAGATTTTTTCTCCAAATGCCACATAATTGCTGGTAAGTTCCTTTTCATCTTTCTCATCTTCTCCATCTAACTCCACGAGGTGACATACGATCATCCTTCTTCCGGGTATTGACACATTCAGATTGGATATGTCCAAAACCTTCACATTCTCTACACGGAATCATTCCTTGATGTTGTGCTTCACCACCTTGATTTTTATTAAACTGCGGTTTTCACAGTTCTTTCCAACGTTCTGTCCACGTGGTCATATTCCTCCAGTTCTTTCTTGTGATTTCTTGTTCACCACCTTCTTCAGCATTCTTGAGAAATTCTTAGTGATGACAGCAATTTCTTCAATACCATCCTCACTATCTGATTCATGATTATCCCGTGATGAAGATGCTTTAAAAGCCAAGTCTTTCTGAGTTTTCTTTGCAGGTTGTTCCATAGTCATCTCATACGTTTGTAGTGATCTCATCAATTCATCCAAGGACATCGTGGATAAATCTCTAGCTTCTTCTTTTGCCGCCATGGTAAAACCGGATCACACTTTCCTTGACACAACCTAGGTAAAAATTAAGTGATCAATCTCTGATACCAATTGAAAAACTGGTTTTACCATAACAATTATACCTATGTTCCAACGTATTATATCCTAACCAAGTATGTAAAGTAAATAATGCACGAGACATACAACTTGGTTGCACAGTTCGGTTAAATCCACCTACGTCAACGGAGCCTGGCCCAATTCAGAATAAATCCCCTAATCAGAAAGATACAGTACAAAGTACAGCATACAACTATACTTATCTTCTAATTATTAACGTGTGGATTTTGCAAGATTCCCTTGCTACCGATCCGCCTTGATCCGAAGCTCAATATATTCTGGAGACAGGAAGCCCATCGATGTAAATTTAGGATGTTCAATAATTCAATTGTGGTGCCTTTTTAAATTTTTATTTGAGGAAGAAAAATTAAAAGTGAATGAACCATCTGCTTTTATGGAGTGACATATGCCACCCAAAATGCGATAAGCCTAGTAAAACATATCTCTACATTTTTTCCCCATGGCTATTGCAGCCGTTAATCTTTTTCATCATCAATAAAGACTAAAATCCAAGGCACCACAAAGTAATGTCCCATGTTGTATTATTGCTGCCAAGTGGCATAAATCCACTGGTGGATTCCATCACTCAGGATTGAATTTGTGCTGAATTGGACTACATTTTGCAATTTATAATTCAGTGATTAATCCCTTCAAAGAAAATGAGGATGACATGTAAACCTCTTGGCCATGGGGGGGCTGGGAGGATGACATGAAAAAGGTCTTGTGAATGCAATTTGCAAATGGGCTAGGCCAATTCTCAGGAAATGAGCTGTTGAGAAAGTATGCTTTTCAAGAAATTATCTTAGCACTCTAAATTAATAAAATCAAAGAAAGAAAAGAAAATCTCTTAATCTACCCCATTTTCACTTTAGCATGCACTGTTTCCTTTTTCGATTTTTGGAACGTTTTTTAATTCAATATATTTGTCTTGTTTTTGCACTTTCCCACTAATTATGCTTTCTCCCCTCACTATATATACCTCCGTCATCCATGCAACCAGGCTCACACCTTTCTTGACAAAAGAGAAGTGCTAGAAAGAGCAAGAAAACCAAAAGAGAGAGTTATTGCCACAATCTAAGATGGCCATTTCTTCTGCTCAACTGACTTTTGCATTTGGTCTAATCGGTATACTTTCCCTTCTCTCCTCGTGTTTTTCTTAAATGAGAAGCATTTTGAATAGGAATCATGGTTGTTAATCATACCCTATAATTGAATCCTTGTAGTTGCGTATTCTTTTCCATGCATCGCGATCTAAGATAACCAGTTACATTAATGTAACTTTTTTAGCTAGGTTTCTTTGTAACAAGATAGTGATCGAAACATACATATCGTGTGTACGTTGTTTTTAAGATAATTATCTCACGCACCGAGGAAACCTAGCCAACAAAGTTTTGGACGAGGACAACGAGTCAATCATTGGCTGCCTAGTAAGACATAGACATGAAAGGGTCTTTGTTGAGTTGCATGCAAAGTATGCATTATTAGGGAAGTCTCGTGCATGCAATTTGAACTGATGTATTTGCACTTTGTTTTGTTTTGCAGGCAATATCATCTCATTTGGTGTCTTTTTAGCACCCATGTAAGTGCCTCAAAACTGGCCTACCATATCATCCTTCAAATATATGTTTACATGTATAATAATAGTGGATTACATTATCATTAATTTTTAACTTATCAAATTTTTATTTTGACTTTTTTGACCAAATTCAGACCAACCTTCTACAAGGTTTACAAGAAAAAATCGACTGAAGAGTTCCAATGCCTACCCTATGTGGTTGCACTATTGAGTGCCATGCTGTGGATATACTATGCTTTTCTTAAGCCTAACAGCACTTTCCTCTTCACCATCAACTCATTTGGCTGTTTTATTGAGACCATCTACATTTGCTTCTTTCTCATCTACGCTCCCAAGAAAGCCAGGGTACGCACGGATCCAACTTTATAATTCTAAATCCGCTACTGGCTGGCAATATTGTTTAAACGCGACCGACAAAATCAATCTTTTTGTTCATGATATGCAGGTTGATACTTTGAAGCAAATCGGAGGGCTGATAGTCGTAGGATTTGGTCTTATTGTTACCCTCACTTTCTTCCTTGCCCATGGCACAAACCGTGGCCGAATCGTTGGATTGGTTTGCCTTATTTTCTCTCTGTGTGTGTTCGTTGCCCCCTTAGCTATTGTGGTGAGTTAATCATTAAGCTTCTTTTATACATGGAAACTAATTAAATATAGTATCCTTTACAAAAATAACTAATAAAAGTTGTTTTTGCTACGGATACGTTTGTCTTTATCCTCTTCGAAAAGAAAAGTATTCGTTATTGAAGTGTTGATGTTTTTTTTTATGCAGAGAGAGGTCATCAGAACTAAAAGTGCCGAATACTTGCCCTTACCTTTATCAGCTTTCCTCACACTCAATGCTGTGGCATGGTTCTTTTATGGTCTATTGCTTAAGGACCACAATATAGCAGTAAGCAATTTCTAATACTCCTTTTCTTTTTAGTTGTTTGTACGTAATCTTTTCTTTCCATTATTAATAATTATTTTTCATAATCAATTCTCCATTGTCTTCATATATATTTATAGATTCCAAACGTACTGGGATTCTTCTTCGGTATTCTTCAAATCATACTGTACAAGGTCTACAGCAAGTCCAAGAAGGAGAAGGAACTTGAGAAAATGAAGGTGCCCGAGCTAGCTGACCAGATCTTTATTGTGGAAGAAGACAAGCTTTCTCCGGGAGGAGGGCATAATGGTAATAACAACAACGAACGAGTGATCGACATCGCGAAACTGAGTGATGAACTGGAGAAAATACCAGTGGTTCTACGTTCGGTTCAGATGGAACCGCATCAGATGACCCAGATGGAAACTCGTAGCGCCATTGTTGCCGTTGCTTGATTTATTAGTTAATTAAATTTCTTTTGATGTTTAATTTCCTTTGAGATGCTTCGCAAACCCAGAAATCCTTTGTTGTGTAATAATATACTAGTATAGTTACGTGCCGTGTTTATATATTTTTTGTTGTTCCACTAATCAAAAAGTTGAATAAATTACTCTCAACTATTTTCGCCCACTCCTTCGTTTTATACTGATGGTGCACTCTTCAAAAAACAAATGTGCTAGCTTTAATATCCACTCCTTTTGTTTCACTTTCAGTTTATTTTCTTAAACTAGTTTTATGTGTCTATTTCGAATTAATCTGCAATTTTTCCGTTTCCCCGTTTATCAATCATTTACCATCTGTTTGAAAGTTTCATTTTTAATCCCCTTTCATATTTCTCCTCCATTTATTAAGGCTGTATTTATTTTCTCCCTCTATTTAGATCATATCAACATCTCTGCTTACTCTGTTGTTTACACAATATCTATTCTTCATTTTCCAATATCGTGAGGTGAGCACGTATATGATGATTAGTTCTTTACTTTGAAAAGGCAGTAACCCACTTCCTATCAATTATCATCAGTCCTACGTCTTTGTAGCAAGAGGGGATATCTGACACTTACGTTTTTTGTTATACTGGTGAAACGCTTCCATGTCTTAATTAAGTAGAGATTCTTTTCATAAAAAAATCATATTTTATACATATATATATATATATAGAGAATTAGATCTTTAGTTACTTCAAAAGACAAGTTCACTTCTGCTTAAGCATGGATTTGGTTCTAGACAAAGTTGTAATTTGTTAAGTTGCGACGAATTTTATGGTCATATTTAGAAAAACAATTGAGATATTTTTGAAATTGTAGAAAATAAGGGTAATAATGTGTGTTTGTATTCATGCTCTGTGACACAATAGAGGTACAGTGACTTACACAGAAAAGGAAAAGGAATCTAAATCTAACTACAATTACAAGTAATATTCACATAATATTGTTATTTCTTAATACTCCTCCTCAAGTTGGAGCATGGGG
>JAULKM010000010.1:6670710-6681732 GCA_032355605.1 Rubia tinctorum
AGAGTCTTCAAAGCCTAAAAGTCCACCAAAATGAGTACAAAAAAATCCCAAAATCACCATATAAAATGGACACATCAGTCTCGTTTCCACCTCGTCGGTAAAATGAGGGGGGGGGAAGGGTTAGGGTGAGCAGAGCGGGAGGTGAGGGGAGATGAAGGGTTAGGGATAGGTGATCGGGCAGCGAGGTGGCAGTAAAAGTGGGAGAAAAGGTGGCGGAGAGCCCGGACCTGGGCGATAAGGTGGCGGCGACGGCGACGGTGAGGTGACGGCTGTCGGTGAGGTGATGGTTGCCAGTGAGGGGAAGAAAAAGGGTTGATTTTTAATTTAGGTTTTTCATTTTATTTTATTAATCTAAAAAATGAATTTAGTTTTTTGTTTTGTTTTAAAATTAATTTTTGTTTTATAAACGTACATACGTATTAGCTCGTAAATAAGTAAAATACAGGGTTTGATATAGCAACACCTTACATTTAAGGCAAAATGTAAGGGCGAGGCCGAACAACGTTAATTATGAATTTGTTGCCTAAAGTAAACGACATTGTTTCCATGAGAATGAAAACAAAACAAAAAAAAGAAAAGAAATTCAAGCGTCTTCTTCATCTTCTTCGCAACATTAAAACCTGCAACTTCTGCAAGTTTCGCAGGGGCGCGGATCTGATCATTTTTTACTCTTCCTCACGCTCACACTTACATCTCCTTTTTCCTACGGATCATAGGGTGTGTTGGCCCATCCCCTCGCCACCCCACCCCTTAATTCCGCCCATGTGAATTGGTGGGAGCCTGTGATATCGTATTGGAGTTAAAAGCAGCGGGGAGTTGAAATCTACCTTGTCTGAATAGGTCTGGTAGATGTTGAAAGTGATAGGGACTACTACACATTGATATGTAAGTTTATTGTATGATCACATACTCTCTATTGTTAAGAGAATTCAAGTTTTTAATGTATGTTTGATTGAATAACTTGTGAATTGATATATCACGTCATGTATTTGTGCTATTGAAATGTTATATGTATTTTGAATTTAATTTAAAGAATAAACATGGCAATAATTAATAATAATCAAAAATTATTTTTTAACCTAATTTAATACCACCACCGGTGGATGTGTTCGTCGACGGTGGAGGTGGCTATCCATAGGTGTCCGTTGACGTCTTCTCTGACATCTTCTCTGGCGTGGCTCGCCATCCCCACTCGTTCTTCTCCTTTATGAAAAGTGTTTCAAAAGGATGTTGAGTTCATTGTTAATGATAAGGGTAGAAAGGCCTCCGACACTTTGAATGAGATGCTTTTTACTACTCCTATTATTCAACCCCCAAACTGGTCCCTTCCCTCTGAAATAATGTGTGATGCAAGCAATTATGCTATAGGAGCAGTATTAGGCCAGTGGGTAGGAAGAGTACCACATGTCATTTACTACGCGTCAGTGACTCTCTCAAAACCTAATTATTCCACCACGGAGAAAGAGTTACCGGCGGTAGTATTTTCCCTCGAAAAGTTCAGGCAGTATCTTTTGGGCAGTAAGGTCATTGCATACATAGATCATGCGGCTCTTCACCATTTGATGAATAAGAAGGAAGCGAAACCTAGGATTATTAGGTGGATTCTTCTTTTGAGTGAGTTTGACCTTGAAATGAGATATAAAAAGGCTAGTGAGAATGTGGTAGCTGACCACTTAAGTAGATTTCCAACCCTTGAGAGCCGATATCCCAGTAAGGAAAAACCCAGGTTGGAATCCATTCGAGAAGAATTTCCCAATGAACAATTGTTCGGGGTGACAACTAGACAACCTTGGTATGAAGACATAGTAAACTACCTTGCCACGGGGGAGTTTCCCCCTACTTTAATCAATCAATAAAGGATATATTGGTAAATGAGGCAAGGAGTATTTTTGGGATGATCCTTACTTATGGAAACATTGCTCTGATCAAGAGATTAGGAGGTGTGTTTCCGAAGATGAGGTAGAACCAATCCTTAAACTTTGTCATTCTTATGATGTAGGTGGAAATTTTGGGTACAAGAGGACTGACCCGAAGAGGGTAGCAGAATGTGGCCTTTATTAGCCCAGCGTGTTGAAACATACCTGAGAGTTCATTCTAGCTTGTGATCGGTGCCAAAATATGGGCAATATCTCATTAAAAAATGAGATGGCTCAAGTCCTCTCAATGTCGGTATGGATTTCATGGGTCCTTTCCCCGAGTCTGGTGGTTATTGTTATATCTTAGTGGTGGTGGATTATATGGACAAATGGGTGACGGCCAAAGCGACAAAGAAAAATGACGCGGCAACAATGATGAATTTCCTCAAACACAACATTTTCTCACAATTCGGTGTCCCCTGAACAATAATTAGTGATAGAGGTACTCACTTTTGTAATAAAATCATGGAAATCTTGCTTAAAAGATACGGAGTTACCCATAAGACATCCACCGCCTACTACCCACAAACAAATAGCCAAGCGGAAATATCCAATCAAGAAATCATGACCATCCTTGAAAAGAAAATAAACCCATTTACAGAGGATTGGAGTGCTCGATTGGATAACACACTTTGGGGCTACCAGCCCGTATACAAAACTCCAATAGGCATTTCACTTTTTAGGATTCTTTTTGGCAAGAGATGACACCTCCATGTCGAACTTGAGTTTAAAACACATTGGGCCGTTAAATGCTTAAATATGAACTTGAGTGAAGCAGGGAAACATAGGAAGTTGCAACTACAAGAACTTGAAGAATTTAGACGCAACTCCTATGACACCACACTAATTTACAAGGAAAAGACAAAATCACACCATGATGAGAAAATAGTGACGAAGGACTTTTTTGTGGGACAAAAAGTCCTTGTCTTGTAATCTCGGCTACGTCTTTTTCCGGGTAAATTACGGTCAAAGTGGGGAGGTCCATATGTGGTGACCAAAGTTTATGATCAAGGAGCAATAGGGGTAAAATATGAAGAGAATGACATCAAGTGGTTAGTCAATGGGCAAAGGTTAAAACCTTATTTAGTGTGGGCAATTTGGGAGTAGACAAGGAGGGTAATCCCCTTCTTAGTAAGCAAATCCAAACATGAACTCTCCTATTGCAAATAAGTTGTGAGGACGACAATAAAGAAATGTTGTTTTTAATTTATGTTAGTAGATTTTGACAATCTTATGATAATTGGACTGTGTTTGATTTTTGGTGGTGTTTTTGGGACTGTTAGTCAACAAATTCTTGTATAGAACAGTGCTACTCTCGGTTTTCTTGTTTTTGTATGTAGGAATCCTTATGACGAATTTCAAAAGGAGAAACAGAGTTGACCCATCGTTGTTTCCAACCTTTCTTTTCACCTTGATCATATGCATTGGGGACAATGCATGAACTAAGTGTGGGGGAGGGGTTGGAACACCTGCATAGTGGCATCTCCTCTGTTTATTCGTCTTTAGCTTATGATTTGGATGCTTTTGGATGATGACTATTTTGATGACTGTTTTTCCTTTGCTTTTGTTTATTTCCCTCATTTGGATCTTCGAACTCTTGGTTGTGTGTTTTTTTTTGGTGTGAAGGAACCTCTTTGTAGTTTGTTTGTTTTGGGATGTTTTGGGAAGAACTTTTTGGTGGTGTAATTTTTTGTTGTTCATGATCTTCATCTAGTATGAAACCCATTTTGGGGCCATTTTGTGCTATACAAAAAATAAAAAAAATGAAAAAAATGAAAAAAAAATATACACCCGGTTAAGTTGGAAACCCAAAAAGACAACTACGGAAAAATGGGAAGAAAGCCCTGATAGGTCAAAGACCTAGGTAAATATGAGAGGCTGGGCTCAGCTAGGTTGGAAAACCTAGGCAAAAATGAGAGGCCGCATGGAAAAAGGTGAGAAGTGAGTTCAACATGTGTGAATGCCAGGATGAAAGCCCAAAAGGGCTCATAGGAAAAATGAGAGAAATTGAGAGAAATCGGAAACTACAATTTGAACATCTTTTGGCCATCTTTGGAGATTTCTTCGCCAACATCTCTTGAATTTTCTTTGGCAGCTTCTTCGGCGGAGGAAGCTAGTTTAGCACTTATCATTTTACTTTGCCTTTTTCTTTGATGGATTTTTAGTGGATAGGTTACTTTAGTGTCTTCGGGGTGAGTGGGAGTCGTGAGATTCTTACAATCTTTGGGGGAACTAGGGTATCTTAGGAATAAGTTGAATGTATTGATTAACTTATCTTTGCATGCTACATTCCTTTTAGATCTTTTATCATTTTTATTTACTCGGGGATAAGTAGAAGTTTAAGTGTGGGGGATTGATGTGCACTTTTATTCATGCGTTAACCAATGCATTTGACAAATTTATTAACATGTTTTGTTTGGTTGATTGTGAGGATGGTAGAAGTATTTGAAGGTCATTCGTAAGAATAGTAGAAGATATTGAAGACCATTCGCGAGGATGGTAGTAGATAGAAGTCAATGGACCTAAATGCGTGGTAATAGATTGAATTGAGCCGGAAAAGGCGGTGTTGGAGTTCAAAAAGGTAAAAATGTAAGGTGTTGTTAACCAGCTGGCACAAAGCGTCCGACACAAAGTAGCCGACACGAGGCCAACCTGCCTAGCATGGCTCGTGCTAGGGGTGGTCAGCACGGCCCATGCCAGCCAACACGTGTTGTGCCACACCCCCTTGGCACATACCGTGTTGATCTGTGCAGCCTGTGTCTCCAAATTCACTCTAATGGCTAAATATGGATGCGGACCGTGCCGTTTCACAGGTCCGCATCGTTTCAAGTTCCAAATGCAAACACCAGCCCATGGGGTGTGAAAAATGGAAAGGTGTGTGCCGTTCAATTGAGAAAAAGGTCATTCCAGTTGATGTGATGCGCTAAACGACAGAGAGCGTGCAATCAAAAGTTCAAAATGGGGCACCAGCCGACGGCCCGTACCAGACCGTGCGGTCCGTGTTAGTATGAGGAAACACAGGTTGTGCCAGACCATGCAGCCCGCGCTAGAATGAGCCAACAAGAGCCATGTCATGGCTTTCGGTCCAAGCCAGAACGACCCAACACGGCTCGTGATGTTTTCCACTGGCTGCATCAATTGCGGCTGCTAGGGTTTTTAGGCCTATTTTGGATATTTTATGCTCATATTTAGACTTCAAGAGTAGGGTAGAGAGAGAAAGGAGCTCTTCATTCTCTCTAGAATATTTTCTTTTTCCCTTTATTTTTTTTGCCCAAAGATATTGAATCCAATTAAATACTTAAGCTCCATGCTTAGGGAGTAGTTATATTACTTGGGATTTGTATTTGTTTTAATGAATTAATGTTTGTTTTGTGAGATTCCTTAGATCTACCTAGGGATGTAAATGAATCAAGCCATTTGTGAAAAGCTCACAAACAGCTCGAGCAAAAGCTCGATTCGAACTCTAGCTAGACGAATACGAGCCGAGCTCGAGCTAGCTCGATTATTAGGCGAGCTCGAGCTCGACCTTCATTTTTGTTCGGTAGGCTCGTCGAGCTTCATGAGCCTGTACCTATATAACTATATTATTTTTAATTTTCAATTTTATATAGATTAGAGGCTTGTATTGGCTCGTTCGAAGGTAACGAGCTCAACAAGCCAATCTCGCTCAAGCTCGAATTTGATCGAGTTACGAATAGATGTCGAGCAGATCACAAACAATCGAGAATGAGATCAAGATAAATTTTCTAGGCTTGAATGAGTTCGAACTCGAACATGGTAATTTTTTTTGAACTCCAGCTCGAGCTCAAACACACCACTAATCGATCTCGGCTCGGTTCCTTTACACCCCTTACCTATTCCTATGTGTTTGTTATTATTATGTTGGTCTGTTCTTCATATTTTTATTAATTGCATGATTTTCACACTATGACTAGCACACACTATAATCTACTTTCATGTTGGCAAAATTATTGATATCCCTCGAGGAGGGAAATCTAGATGTGCTTGGGGTAACGATAGTCTGGAACCATATGAGTGTGTGCGTGTGGGTTTCCGAGTCAACGTTACAATCAACTATACACTAGTCTTAGCAGGAAATGTAGCCCGAAGGGTTACGGATAGAGATAGCTATAGTAACAAAATAGGGTTAGCAATTTTGCAACCCTAAAGCCATCGATAAGGTGCTTCACCCCTTTGCCTTTTTAGGCCTAGGGAGAAGCATTTGTTGTGTAGTGCCCGTGACGTAATAGCACGGGGGAGATTCAGATCTGCACAGCAGGCAGGGGCATTGTTGTACTACCCTAATTACGTAGGCGGTGCTGATGGAAAATTACATGTGCACCTTACGTGACAGGTGTGGGGAAGTGTTGACCATCAACCACACCAAGTGTCATAAACACTAGAATAGGTTTGTAGTTATTGTATGTGATGTAATCGAGGATCGAAACAACATTATCATGTTACGAAAATACTCCCCAAGTGCTAGATTACATATTTTATTGTCTTGATAATTGCATGTTAGTAGTAGGAACGATCACAGAAAAAATATAAATCTTTTATCTTTGATCACGACCCCCTTTCGGTTCTAATTAGTGGATCTCCCGTGATTTATTGAAGCGACGTTGGGAGGGGTGGGTCAATGAGACAGCTTACTGGTTCGACGGGTTGGATGAGCAATTGCAGTACATGAGGATGGATATGGCTTATTCCACCACAGCATGCAAGCGATCACAGAGCTACTGAGAGCTGCAGGCATTGGAGATGATCACTCTCATCAGGGACCACACAAGTAGGGCGTAGAGCCAGGTGTGGTGAACGAAGTTGATGACTCTTTGGTGATTCCAACCCTTTTCCTACCTTGGTTTGCATTGGGGACAATGCATGAACTAAGTGGGGAGGAGGGATTGGAACACCTTTACATGGGTGGCATCTCTTTTGCCTTTATCTCTTCATGATGGTTTTGTTTGGATGTTGATGATGACTATTTTCCCTATTTTCTCTTCCCTCATTGTTTTGAAAACTTGCTTTGTTTTGATTGTTATTGAAAATTTTGCTTTATAGGTGCAAGGGCACCTTTTGTATTAGTTTGGGATGGTGGAACACTTTGGTGGTGTTCTTTTGTTTTTAATTATCTTCATTGTAGTAAGAAGTTTACCTTTGGGACATTTTGTACTGCACAATTTTTTTTAAAAAAATGATAAAATGAAAGGGAGGGTTCAGGTGTGAACAATTCATTTATGTGAGAATACCCATTTATATGTGAACAAATCTGAGTCTTTCAATTATTTAATCTGATGGTTTTGATTTAATATTGAAGAATTATAATCAATTATTAATGATTCTATATTCCTTTCAGCGGGAACCGCATAAGATGGAATGGAATCTCGTAACTCCATTGTTGCAACTGCTTGATTTAACAACTAATTAAGTTTATATTCATATTTTCCTTTATTGAAAAAATGGTTTGAGATGTTTCACAAACCTAGAAATCCTTTGTTGTGTATATGTAGTACGTGTTTATATATTTTTTCTTGTTCCATTAATCAAAAAGTTGAATGAATTACTCTTAACTATTTTCGCCTACTCCGTTTTATATTCATATGTCTTCAAAAAATTTACTTTCATTTTCTTTCCCTCTATCCCACGAGTTTTGACTTATTTATTTTTTCGTAGTTTTCAATGGTCATGTTTGACCGTCAATATCTCTTACTACATATAACAATTTCACATAAAATTTTGATATTTTGAAAATAAATATTAAAATAAATTTAACATTATCTCACATGATATTTTTTTATAAATTTATAAATTTATATTTAGAGTTTACCAAGTTTGAATTTAAAAAAATAAATAAGCCAAAACTGACAATATGGAGGGAGCATTTATTTTATTGGCGTTTTGTCACATAATACCAATTCGTAGTAGCACTCAAGACTTACATTTGAATCACTTACAAGCAAATATTGAAGCACATTTGCGTTATATTCTAATAACCAAGTTATTTTTGTAGCGCACAAGAATTAAAACTACATATAAGTTAAATTTAAATTACTTACACGTAGTAATTGAAGCACTTTTGAGTTATACTCTAAGCACCAAGTCATTTTTGTAGGACACGTAAGAATTAAATATTCACCTATAAGTTACATTTGAAGCACTTACAAGCAATGATTGAAGCTCCTTTGAGTTATACTATAACCACCAAGTTGTTTTTGTAACACACATAAAAATTAAAAGAATCAACTACTAGTTATAATTGAAACACTTACAAGCGACGATTGAAACACATTTGAGTTATATTCTAAGCATCAAGCTATTTTTGTAGTGCACGTAAGAAACAAAAGAAACACCTATAAGTTATAATTGAAGCACTTACAAGCAATAATTGAAGCATCATTGATTTTATATTTTAAGCACCAAGTTGTTTTTGTAACACATGTAAGAATTAAAAGAAACACCTATAATTTACATTTGAAACACTTACAAACAATAATTGAACCACATTTGAGTTATACTCTAAGCACCAAGTTATTTTTTGTAGCGCTGTAAGAACATATAAGTTACATTTAAAGCATTTACAAACAATGATTGAAATACTTTTGAGTATAATCTAAGCATCAAGTTATTTTTTTAACTTACCGTTATATCTTAAAAGCATCAGAATTGAGCTCCACATAGTTTGAAGATTCTACTTGTGAAGTGCTGATTTTTAATGGGCTTTAGCCACAAGCTGAAAAATAACACATTTGACTTCCTGCATCACATCCTGGGGTGTTTTTCACCAAATCTTTTCACGGCGTTTCATACACACATTTGACCATAGATACCTTTTATCTTGTTCATGTTAAATGCACTTAACAACATGGATCACAAGAGACATTACAAGCATGCAGCAAAAGATGTATAAACAAATGCTTCCGTTAACAACATTCAAGAGCAACTGGAGCTTTTCCAAGGCTAAAGAATAAATGAAACAACGGCTAGCTACTTCTGAGAGCTTTCTCCTCTTTCGGAATCCAAAGTGAACGTCATCTGAGGGCGAGACTATAACACTTCCACCAACATAAACTACGGATCCAGGTGCAAGATCTTCTTCATTTCCCACAAATCCGTAATCGGGTGGAGTTGGATAATCTCTCCTTCGGCAGAACTGGTTGGCTGACGGCACAAAAACACCCGCCCTCTAGCGCAAAATGAGTCATTGATGCTTTCCATACGTTCCTCGAATCAGCTGTAGGTGCACAGTATATCTCAATGCCCTTGCCATACATAGACATCCTCAGCAATGGCATTTTGTTCTCCCAACATATTGCAGCACGTATTTTACCAACTGATGTCTCGAACACGGGAATTGTTGATCCATCTCCAAATCCGCAGATCCCTCTTTCCAGAGCCGTTGGCATGACTTTCCAATTGTTTCCAAGGTAATGACCCTGAGAGTCGAAGAACAGAACCATGCAGTAGAGAGTGTATCCATCTCTCCCGGTCACCCCGTCACTGAATGCACTTTGTACTTACTAGCCGTAGCAGCCAATCTATCAACCTCGAGACCTGGCACATCTATGGATGTACCATGATACTTCCAAAACTCCTCCTTGCCCTTAGTACGACTACTAATACTGACTCCAAAATTTGATCCTTGTGGGTCTCCCCCGATGGATGCTTATGGAAATACCACAAGCTGTGACCCGTGCGATGTTGAATCGCTTTCTCCAAAGTGGAAGGAGTGTCGTAGAATATCGTCGAGCCTTGCACTACGGTGGCTCGAACAGTGGGTGCACTGGAGTCAGTGCCTATATCAACTTCTGCAAATATAGGGTCTTCATTCACCTGGGGAGTGGATACTAAAGTCATTTCCTCAAAGTGAAGACTTGAACACAAAACTTGATGAAAGGATGAGTAGAGAGAGAAAAAACCATGAATTGATCCCCAGAGAGCTCTAAAGAGGGGGAATGATTAGATGGGGTATTCTACATCAAATCACAATGTGGTACTAACTATCAAAAGGTAAAGCTAAACTAAAGCATAATTAGAGGCGGAACTTCCTTGACTAGAATAAGGGGAGAAAATAAAGAGAGTTCAACCTAGAAGTGAAAAGTTGTTTCCGTACTTCAAAATCCATCAAAGCATGGTGCTTTCCAACTCTCGAGGTCACTGTTCTTCTAAAAAAGATTGAAAATATCAACCTCTTAAATCATCAAGTACTAACACAAAATAACACCACGATGATCTATCATACTCCCCCCTTCCCGGAATAGTTGGAACACTTTCTATTTTGTTCGTCCCATATAAAATGACGCATGTTAATTCTTACCCAAAATGGTAAAGAATATGTTGCAAAATTGCTACAATATCCTTTTTAACTTTATGAACTTTATGGCTGGCTCCACCACTGCATTCCCAAAACACCCCTACTTTTTCACAATTATTATTTGTCATCTCATCTTGCATAAAATACTGAGCCACAAGGGATTATATTATATCCGAAACAATTATCCAAAAAAACAAATCATTTTATTAAACCCGTGAGCTACATCAAGTACTAACAAAATAACACCACAATGAAGCATTTTTAAGCAAGGGGTTGAAAAGGAATAGGCCTTACATGCAGAATAATGCCGAGAGGATAACCCGGACCATGCACTTCTCGAGGCTCTGGACAGGGGCTTAGAGCATAGTTTACTTAATCTTTCAGTTGTTATAGTAGTATTTTACAGTTGATACAATGTATTTACTCTAATGGTTTACTCTATATTTTCTCAAACAAATATTATTCTTTTCAATTAATTATGAACATTATTTTTATAACCTCTAATATTTTATTATATTGCAAACTTATCACACATATATGTTTACCGGAATATTAACCAAAATATAGTCCTTCTATATATAGTTTTTTAAAAATAATGTTCAAAATATAAAAGAATAAATCAATAATTTTGGAATATAATTATTTGCAAATAGTTTTAAAAGATTTAAAAAAACAAATTCTTTCTATTGAATTACATAAAATGAAAAAAATATAAAGAGTAAAATAATAATTTTCATATATAATTTAAGTACAAATAATGTAATAAATATAAAAACACAAAATAATTAATTTCTA
>JAULKM010000010.1:6681832-6707128 GCA_032355605.1 Rubia tinctorum
AAAACTGAAAACGGTTATCTAAACCCCTTATGATGTAAACCTACCTAAATCTAGCAATCTTCCAACAAAAAAATAACCAAAGAGATGTTAAATGCTTCAAAAAATACATGTATTTAACGTCTCATCAGACCCAGAGCCGGTGATAGCTTGAATACCAAGATGGAGGGCACAGAATCCAAGACAGACGATGATGGCAGCGGTGCTGAGGAGGCCAGACTCATCGAAGCTGCTGGCGGTGCTGCTGGTGTCAGGGTTGCCAGCACGTGAGAGCGATGTGCAGCTGGTGTGAACAACGCGTGAAACTACCGCGCGACCAGAGTGGCTAGCAGGTGGATCGGCGGTGGCAGGGTAGTTGGATATGATGGCAGCATTAGCTCTATCGTTCATGCTGCTAGTCACACTGTGGCAATCAAACACAATTTTCTGAAAAACCCTGAGCTCCCGATGAAATCTAAAAATTTAAATCCTCTAGAATAATGAGTGATTCCAGAGAAGAAGATGGCTCAAACACCTCAGATAAAACTGGCGAAGGCTATAAAAATGTTGAAACATGAAGAATCTGTAACAGTACTAGTACGTGTAGCTGAAAAAAAATTACTCATTAAATCTGGCATGACGAATGATGTACTCCTTCTTTGCAAGAGGATCAAAAAATTTGTAACTCTTGTACTGTGAATTATAACCCAAAAATATACAAGACATACTCTGAGGGGCTATTTTATGCGGAGCATATGGCCTCAAGTAAGGAAAAACATGGCAACCAAATGGATGAAAATTGGAGTAGTATGGTGTAGTACAAAAAATAATGGAGAGAGGAGACTGACCAGATAAAACCTAAGTGGGCAGTCTGTTAATGATGTAGACTGATGTGGAAAAAACATCATACCAAAATGAATGGTGAAGGCCAGAATGATAGAGCATCGATAAATCAGTTTATATAATATGACGATGTTTCCTCTATGCACGACCATTTTGCTTCAGAGTGTAAGGACATGAAAGCTGGTGATGAATGGCCTTAGATGCAAAATGAGTTCGCATGCGATGATTCACAAACTCGATTCTACCATCACTCTGAAAAACTTTAATGGAGGTCAACAAATGCTTCAAATTGTATATGAGCCTCCAAAAAATCAAATTTACGTCGCAGAGGATAACTTGAACATATATTACCAATACATGTTAGAATTTATTAAAATACATAAGGTTGATGTGAAATTGAAACATTAATTGTATTGAACCTCACTTGTGTATGTTTTATGCCATTAACTCAATCAGGGGGACTAGGGAAATGACAAATTCATGTTGAAAGTCCATCGTTAACTCTCTTTGTCCTATTACAACCAATACACATGAAAAAAAATTATGTTAGAATTGGGCAATCCCCAAATGATGTACACATATTACAGTCAAATGTAGACACTATTAATCTCAACATGGAAAAAGTACTTAATCCGGTTTAAAGCGACGTCACATGCAAGAGAGACTGAAGTCGCAGAGTCCAAATGATGAGCGACGTCGGACATTCATAGATGTTTCTAGGATTTCCTATCTAATGAGACGTTAGACAACATTCAGTCCCCTATCGTATGGGATGATTAACTGCGACCGACGTCGCACGTTCAACTTGTGTTCTTACAAATATATGATTACCGTCCACAAGCAACCCTAATCTGAGTTTTTCTCTCACTCCTTACGACACATGGAATTATCTTGAAAATACAAACAATATACACTGCATAACATTTAACATATTCATCATACTTATGGAAATATTCAATAATTAATCAATGAGAAAAAACATATAGAAGGCACGGTAATAAAATTGCTAAATGAACATAGAATGGGTTGAAAACTACCTCAAATAACTTAAATTTGAAGATGCTCCATCCTAGGATACTTGTTGATGTTTGAGAGAAGAAATTCGATTGATCTCTTTAGTGGTTGCAATGATGTGAATTGAAAGGAAGGTGTGGAGTTGGGTTTGGAGGAAGTGTGTTGGAGATGGGAAATGAGTGTTGGTGTTGAATATTATTGACATTAGATAGGGTTGGGGGAAATTTTGGTTCAAAATTTTGGTTGCTGGAAATTTGAAATTGACCGATGCCGGAAAGGTGTCATTTAGTTGTTCGTTTTATGCAACACATTTGCAATGTCATTCATAAGGGCCACAATCTAATTTTTTAAAAGTGTCGTAAAATACTCCTTGTTAAGATTGCGGCCCCTTCCGACTACGTGTTTATGCCCAAAAGGAACAACATTGTCTTGAAAATATGAATAACAAAATGTTATCTCCAAAATTGCATTTCGACTTCTCCCACTTTCTTGGAGGAAGCTAAGTGCAAAAATTAAAAGTTCAATGGTTGTCACAAACTCGATTATGATCGTCTTGAAAATAAACCTTGTCACCCACAATTGAACTTTTACTAACTGAGGGTAATCAAGTAACTAGTCTTATTACCACATAGACTTCCACAAGTTCTAACCCAATGACCCTTGTATACTTAAGTAATCATCTACAATTTACTCTAGACCATGTGCTAGCACTTTTTAAAACTTGATGGACGGAATTTTATTACCTTTCTATTTCATAAAAAACCAAGAATGTGAAATTTCATGCGATTCTACATGGTGGAAATTATCATTCTCATAACGTTTATCGTAAGGGTATTAATAGAATAGTAACAAAACTGAAGGACGATTAGCCCGGTTTGTAGCTCTCTTAGACTATACGCATAATCTCCCTATCAAATATTTGTCCTAACGTTCGGGTGCAGAGTTCTGAAGCGTAATGAACATGCAAGGAAGTTTGGGTATGTAAAATTTTGTGAGACACTGTCTGAGAAGATTTTGGTCCCATTCCATTTTCCCTTCCATGATCAAATGGAACATCATGGTCGTAACTTGGTGAATTAGATAAGGGGATCTCAAATTTTGCATTTTGACTTCTCCCACTTTGTTGGAGGGACCCAAGTGCAAAATTTTAAAACTACACTGGTAGTCCCAACATCGATTCCAATCATCCCAGATGGGACCTTTGCTATCCCCAATCAAAATTATAATCCCCAAAAGTGATAAAGAAACTGGCATGATCCCACGAACACTTCCACAAGATCTTCCGATAAAACATTGCATACTTATAAGTAATCATAAACAATTTACTCTAGACCACGTACTAGCACTTTAAAGAAATTGATGGACGGAATTCCATTATCTTTTTAATTCATAAAAAACTAAGAATATGTAATTTTGTGTGATTCTATGTGGTGGAATTTATCGTTCTAATTAATAATGCTCATTGAAATTAAGGGTATGAATGGAATACTAATAAAAATGAGGGAAGAATACCCCGGTTCCTTGATGCCTAAATCGGAACAACATGATTATGACAATGTGATTTAGATAATTGGGTATCTCAAATTTTGCATTTCGTCCTCCCCAACCTTCTTTGAGAGACCTAAGTGCAAAAACTAAAAAGTTCACCGGTTGCGTTAAAATAGATTCCGATCAAACCAGACGTTAATGAAGTTCATAGGTATTTATAAATTTCAATTAGTAGTATATAATATACTATTAACTGTTATTAAGGTAAATTATGTTCATTTTTGTCAAACGCAAGCCCAGTTGCTATGGTAGTAGGATGAAATGGTGAGGCCCGCTTTCAGGCTATCCGATGTCGGTTATACGTAGGTCAAATGTTGCTAAAATCTATTTCCATGTGATGTCGCACATACCAAGACAGAATTCACGAGGGTCAATTAAATTCATTTTGGTCAAACACAAGCCCATTGCTATACTAGTGGGCTGAAATGGTGAGGCCTGCATTTAGATTAACTGACGCCGTTTAAACGTTGATCCAATTTTGTAAAGTCGATAACTATGCGATGTTTCACCGGCCAAGGCGGAATTCACAATGGTTGATATCGACTATATATATGGAGTCCACCTCATTCATCACTTCAAACATTCAACTTTTCCTCGAATTTCAACAGTCGCCCTCACCATCTTCTCAAAGGTATGGTTTCTAGATGTGGTTATATTACTTTTGTTTTTGTATTTTTCCTTAAAATTGTTATGTATATGGTGTGATTGTGTTATTTGTTTTATGTTTTGATGTTTCTATGGATTAGGGTTCTAGGGTGCACAGTTTCAGTTTTATGTTCTCACCCTTTAATGGGCCCATTTTTTGGTTTAGGATCATTGTTTTCCCCCCCTTTTGCGGTTGTTAGTGTATCTATTGTGTTTGAATGCGACGTCGCTTGTACGTCAATCCTCCTTAGTTTGGAGTGATCGTAGTGCGACGTCGCTCATTCATATTTTATGCAGTTAATATTGTATGAGCATCACACCCTTCTCAGTTAATAAATCGGTCATACTGAAGGTTGAGCGACGTTATTTTGACATATAGATCATGCCATTATTTTGGACCGATGTGTCATCAATGTTGCTCATACATGTAGGCCAAGTCATATTTTGGATCGACATGTATGTGCGACGCCTAGCCGACTAAAAACATTAATTGAACTAATTTCTATCAAACTATTTTCTTTCAATCACAATATTTATCACCCGTGACAATATGAATTTTAGGAATCATGGCTAAAAATGCTATATCGAGCCGTTTCCCAATTGATAGGAGCATTTTTTGGTTAGATTTAAATTCCTGTTATTTTTTTAACTTATATTCTAATTTAATTTTTAATAATTTGATTGACCAATGCAGATTCGTTGCAATTTGGATAATGACCATCCGCGGACTACATTCGGCAACATCATTCTGTATTTTCTCCACACTCTAACGCAGATGAACTTCGAGTCAATTTAAATTCTGTTAAGTCAACCCTGTTACACATGTATTTTATTTTCAATTAATTTTTTTATAGATTACTTTCACATGTACTAAATGTGATTTTATGTATATCATTCAGTACGTCCCTACCAAGACTGTGGAGTTCCTACCACCATAAAAGTTGCCTATTGTGCTCATGTGCAAAGGAAGGGAGTATCACATGCACTACTCGGGGAACAGGAGGCTTAAGACCCCAAAGCCAAAGGGTTTAGCTAGTTTCTTGATGCTGAGGAACTCGGGTGGGGACACGCTCTACTTCAAACTGCTGAATGGTGTTGAGCCTATAGTTTTTAATGTTATCGTTCTCCCCCCGGTAGAATTAGTTGTTTAGCTTAGATTTTATCTGAACATTTATTTTAAACAAATTAATTTGAATTTGTAATAATAGTTATTTATACGTATTTCAATACTTAATCTTTAAATTATAATATATTTGTTGAATGTTATTTTAATGTTATTGAATCTTTAACATTTAACCTAACATATGAACAAAGTTATAATATTAGAATCATTTGCAAAACTAAAAAAGACTTATGTGTATTGAATAATTTGTTTCAATCCTTATGAAACTAGCAAAATTTTCTTGCGACCAAATTTTTTAAAATAAATTCAAACTATTTACCAATTTCCTGGGCTCACCGTGTTAGGCACATATAAACATGCGACGTCGGTCCTAGGTCGATACCTTCTCACCTAAATAGACATTGGTGTGACGTTGCACCATGCGAGGCGAACATCACAAGGGTCCAAATCGACATTGTTTCGAATTAGGTATAAATATAGGGACCCTGGCAATCAGTTAAACTTCTCCTCACAACTTTCCAGAGCACCCCCCCCCCTTCTCTTCTCTCTTGTCAAAGGTATGGTTTTTATACTCCTCTAACACCTAATATTTGTAACTAATACTTTACATTGTTTGATCTGTGGTCTGTGAATGTGTTCTAGTTTTTTGTTTTTCATTTTTTACTCAGAGTTTTTAGAGTGTGAAATGTCCTTGGGGTGTAAACGTAGGTACTATATATGTTTTAGTACGTCCCCAAAGGGGGTTTCTTACATTTTCTATTTTTTGAAACGTCATTTTTTTCCGGGTTTATGTGCTACTTCCCATATCTTCCTCTGATTCACTCGACGTCAATAAGCTATCTGTTACATATCGATTTATGTGATTATTGTGCGATGTTACACATTCTTATTTCTAGCAGTGTGTTTTTCAGTATGATATGTCGCACCTATATCGGTCCAACCTTTGGTTGAACCAAGTTGTTACCGATGTCGCATATTGCCATTTAAGTTTACTTTGACATTGCAAATGCGACCTTGTTTCTGCGTCGATCATGTGTTTGATTATGCCTATTGCTTAGCGAGGTCGTTGGTGCAACAATTACACACACACACACACACATATATATATATATTTATTTATTTACATATATATTTACTAACATATATATAACTTTATAAAAATTAATAATATATTTTTATTTTCATACAGTTTTCTGCATAACGGAGCAACCTAGAGCCTATTGTCTTCGACCTTGAATAACATACAACGGTTGCTGATATCCCATGTTTCCACTGCACTCTAAAACAACAGAATTTTGGGAAAACCTAAACTTTTGTTAGGCATTTAAAATTAATAATATTTGTTTCTAATTGCTTATACTGAAGATATTTAAAGTTAATAATATTTTTTCTAATTGCTTATACATATATATACATATATTTATAAATATTTCTAATGATTTTTTTGGTGACTTAGTACATCCTGGGGAACTTTGTACCACTCTTGTCGAATGACAAGACCCACATTGTGCTGAGGTGCTTCAGGACAGAGTGATAGATGAACTACTCAGGGGGTGGAAATATCAACTGCCCAAAGATTTTTGGCGAGTTCCTTTCTTAAAACCGCCTACGAATTGGAGACACCTTGTTTTTCGAGGTCATAGAAGTTGAGGGGCCAATTATCTTCAAGGTCACCATAATGCAAGATGATTGAGTGCAATTTCTGTTCTATTGGAACTAAAACTATTATTAATCAAATTTATGTAGTAATTGTAAGGATATTTTCATGACTACTGTTTTTCTAATAATTTAAATACCTTATTTGAACAATATATTATTGACTGTATGTTCGATTTGATCTGTGCAGTAGTTTAAAAACCATTTTCAACCGTACAATTCAACAAAATTTTCTACAGTTATTTTAAAAATCATCTAACATATACTTTTTTAGACCGAATTCAACCATTTTCAAACAACTATAATCGAAACTTAATTGAGGTAAAAGAAAAAGAAAACCATCAATCAAGCAAAAATGACATGGGAACTTACTATGTGACTTTGTGAAAGAAGGGGTTTGGTATGAGTGAAGTGGAGTGGAATTGGATGATGGGACATTGGGAGGAGAGAGAGACACCAAAACGGGGGAAAGCATACGACTATTGATTTTTTTTTTCCTTTCTTTTCTATCACCGTCAAATTCTTTACATATTGGTTGTTGTGGTTTTACCTCTTATTCCACCACTTTCAATCGTAACATAACAAAACTCACCCCTTTTAACTATTTAAATAATAATTTCTCTTTTTTCAAAGTCAATCTTTCTCAACTTTAACCTCTAAAAGATCTATCATTTAAATAATTGTGACGTCGGTCATCCATCATGTCACATGTCGGTGGAAACAACATATAATGAAATTTTGGCAAGCCTTTTTAAACAGCATATGCAATGTTGCTCGTTATTCGGTGAGATTATTTACTTTATTTTTTAAACATTTTACTTCAGCTAATATAATAACCGAGGTAAAAAATACATTATTTACCTCGGTTATTTTTTAATCAAGGTAAAAATTATTATTTACTTCGAAAATAATAGTAATCGAGGTAAAAGAACTTTTACTTTGGTTATTTAACCTAAGCCAAAAAAGCAAGGTAAAATGGGCGAAGTAATAGGTCATTTTTCTTGTAGTGATTCATGATGGTCTAGATAAATATATCTTGTGTGGCTAGTTATTGTTTAAAAGTTGATCTTTTTTATTAGATTTAAACTTACGTTTTGCACATATTAGTATCCTGAATATATTAGTAATTTTTGAAATTTTTGAAAATTTTTGTTTTTAAGTTTGCTAAAAATTTCTCTAGTGGCTATTGTCCTTCAAAGTTGAAGTCTGTAATCAGCTCCCTCACTCTTGAGCAAAATAATGATGTGGAAGAAATAGGCTTTGTAGGCTTCTCCATTTTGACATAAAATCTCTCTCTGTTGGAATCATTCCTTGGTTGAATGAGAGGTTTGATTCTGTGGGTTGTGTTGAAGAAGTAGCCAACTGCGAGTACATTATTAGTTTGAATGATGTGTAGGATACATTTTGCATTCTTAGGATTCCGAGATGTCTCGTGGGTTGGTTAAGAACAATGGGAGGGGTGTGTATAAGGATGTTGAGATTAGGGATAGATAGAGGCCTGAGTTAGGCGTTGATAACTATCGCCATATCACACATATTAATCTTTTTGAGGAAATGATAAAATTGGGTAGTGGTAGTGATCAATTTGAAAGGTACTTTGTTATGTGTGTGATGTGTACTTTCTTGGCCCTGACTACGAGAAATATGGTGGACATGAAGCTTGTGGGTGCTTTAGAAAATGTTGGAACTATTAAATATCTTGATTGGTGTGGTTTAGTGTTGGATCGTTTATGTGAGGGTGTTAACATTTTTAAATCAAATAGCAAAAATGTGTCGTCTATTAGTGGTTGTGTTTTCGTTTTGTTGCTGGCATACATTTACATGTTTCCCTTTAGAGGACTTTCTAACCCTAGTAGATTTCCCATTGTACCTGTATTGGTTAAACAAATAATTTTTGAAGAGGATTCATTTTCTTGAGAAGATAAGGTATGATAAAGGAATTATGGTTGATGGTGGGTATCATTTGAGCAAGGATGATAGTCTAAAAGAGAAAAGTAGGAGTCAGGAATCTGAGGGAATTTGTAATGCAAATATTGGTTTTGAGCGGTTTCGTACTCCAAATGTTGGTTCTGATGGCCTTGCTCAGGAGCCAAGAATCATTTCATATCACATTCCAAGTTTTCTGATGAGCAATGGTGCTATTGATAAAACTGCGAATAATGTAAGTCTTTTTTGTCATATTTTTTGTAATTCTGATTCTTATTAAAACTAGTGCATGTTGTTTTTAAACTTATAATACTTGTAATTGAAATAGTGGAGTTTGTAATTCATTTAATATTGTTTGTTGGACTGATTTTTGTGCATTTTTCTCAGCTTGTTCATAGGGCCAGTCTCATTTTAAAACAACAGATTGAGGTTGTATATTACGCGAGTTTTGGTGCATAATCTAGAGAGAGAAAATTCTAGTCTCATTGTGCAATCATAACCACAACTACAACCATAACAAAATGAAGATTCTGAGCATGTCATGACCACACAAGAATTTATGGAAGACCCGAGGACACATTAGTTGATTAATAATGTGGTTGATGAATTCATGAGGAAACCCCGTTCCTCGATTCCTACATTCTCCCTTGTGATTGACGGACCTGAAGATCTATAGCTTTGATGTTGAAGAATTATTTTGATGTCTTTGAATTGTTTTTTGATGATTTGCATTTAATGGATTGTAATCAGGTTATTTTGAGACTGATTTGTTTATGGTTGAAGCAATGTTTTGGATGTTATGGTTGACAGGTTAAGCTACTTTAAGAGATGTTTTAGGATTTTATGGTTGAAGTATGTATGAAACAAATGCATGTTAAATATTAAGAATTACTAGTTGTAGGCTTATTAATACTAAATTTCATTTTAGTTATGTTACGCAGTTCATTGTCATGATTTAGTTAACTTATAAGAAAACAAATGTAATTTATAGATTAATAAATTATAGTTGTAAACCAAGTAATACTATATCTAATAAATGTTAACATATCACTAAAATTATGTGAAACAAATGCAAGTCGCTTAACAAATGTTAGTTCTTGGGAAAGGAAAACAAATGCAAGTCATAAATTAATAAGTTATAGTTTTAAGCCAACAAATACATGTTACCTATGATATTTAGTGCCATACAATCTTTTAAATTAATGAAAAACAAATATAATATATAGGTAAATAAATGCAACACGTATCCTAAATAATCTTACTTTGATAGTGTGTTTACATATGGTATTTTTGTGTGAAATCTAGTATTTTTCTTCCATGGTTTTTCCTTTTCCAAGCCTGACTTCAGTTTTATTTTCCTCTTGCTTTTGTCTTCACTTGGGCTGGATCGGGTACCTCACGTGCACTTGTTATTGTGGAGTTGAATTGGCTACTTGTGGCTTATTGTTCAATGGGATTGTTCTTTGAAGCCAAAAATTCTTCTATTTTTCTAAACATGTGTCAAACATTTCTTTAAGAGTTCTTATACCTTCTGAGTTTCCTTTGTTTTTCAGAACTAGACTGTAGCATTTGTTGGACATATGATTCCACTGTGAAACTACACCGATGTTTTCTGATTGTTCTTTTCATTGCCCAGGAACCTTGTCCCATATTTCTATTTGGGCTTTTTTGTTCATCATTTGAAAATGTACTTCTCTAAAATTTCAATGATAGAGTTGAGGTGAAATACTCTAAGAATATGAAAGCATGACATACCTGACAATTCAAAGCATTTGCATTTGCATTGTACTTCAACTAGTCCATTTTCATTTTTGTACTCGACTATCTCATATCTTGATTCATCATTTTTAGACTGACTTCATATTTCTGGTACGGTGGTTTCTGAGAACACTTCATTTACTTTAGTAGTCATTGCTAGAGAAAATATATTTGTTGAATCCTTTGTACAATATAAGTGTGTAAACATTTGCAGCATGCTTAACCAAACCTGTAGTAAAAATGCAATATTTAATCAAACATGTACAGATCCAGTATTAAGAAATATGTACAGGTTCAGTATTTAAGAAACAAATGCATATATTAGGTTAACAGTTTCAGATTCTAGGCAAATTAATACTTATTGTAATTTAACAATCTGAATGTAAACAAACCTGCTTTTTTTCTTCAAGAATTTGGCTATACTTTTGCACATGTATTTCCTTGTCTGCTTCATCTCTCCTCCAAATTTTTAGTGTTTGGTTGAAGAGCTCAAAGAAGCGAATGAGTATAGTTGTTTTGTTTGCACTGAAGCATAGGGCATGGTTAGTACTTTCGCTCCTTTGTGATGATGGAATGCCCGCAATGAAGATATCTTCGTTGAATGTTGCACTCCATTTCTCAAGAATACCGTATAGTTGTTGAAACCATGTGTTATTTTACATCTTGTAGTTGGCAATCACCGAGTTCCATTTCTCTTCAAATTCAGCTAGATCGACCCATTTTTTCATACAAAAGTTTAAAGCATTTTTAAATTATTCATTTTTCTTCAATTTTCCTTAATGTTGGATTGCATTTTATTTTACGTACTATAAGCACAACCTGTGTTTTGTGTTCTTGAATCACTAAAATTTGTACCCATAAATGAAAGTTTTTTAATACATGAATTTTCAAGTAACTATAATTTGTCATATAAGATAAGTTGTACATAGTGTAAGCTAATAGCTGCAATTTCTAACATTCCCTATTCAGTTTTTTCGATCTGTAAGTAACAAATTTCTAAAGTTGCAACATTTTCATGATACCTGTATTTTAATGTAACTAGTAATGCTTATAAGATATTTGACGCATACTGTAAGACAACAGTTGCAATTTCTAAGTTATATTCAATGTTCAGATATGTGAGTAACAAATTTCAATGTTCAAATATGTAAGTAACACATTTTCATAATTTATAGCATACCTCATTAATTGCTTTGCCCATTGCAAGATCTTGATCTGTGAATATTGTGACAGGTTCCTTCATTTCCTTTGAATTCTTGAAAGTGTTAAGAAGCCACACAAAAGATCAACCAACTCATTTGAAATAAAAGCACAAGCAAACATTGTCATGTTTCAGTGATTGTCGGTAACTACTATTGACGTACAAATCAAGTTATACTTGTTTGTTCTGCATCTAGTGTCAAATATGGTGACATTCCCGTAGAGTTTGTTGTTCTCCAACACCATTAAATCTCTTCATAACACTGCTGATAGTCTTGTCTCTTCGTCGAATTTGACTTCAAAGAATAAATCCTTGCCCTTTTCATTTATTTCCAAGAGTGTATCAATAACTTTCTAAGCATTATCACTTTCGATTTATTTTATTCGAAGTTGATTCACAAAGTTGAGATGGTCTTTCATTGTAAACCCTAGATTTTCTTCTCCACCAGCTTCAAAAGCCATGTATTTGTATCCTACAGCAGGTCTTAAACCTTCTTGTTCCATTGATGTAATAGTATTGCCTTTGTCTTCTATAATCCCCCGTTCACTCCTACTGAGATACTACCAGGCTGGTCTTGTTAATTCGTGGTTGTGTTACGTGATGCGGTGAACCACCATGTAATAATCTAGCTCTAGTTTGACTCTAATTTCAGCTATACATCCTGTTTTCGTAATCAAATCCTTTATTTTCTTCTTCTTTCTTTTGCACAATGACTTTCATCATCCACATAAGCAACATTGGTGAAAATGTTGGGTTTTAATCTCCTCGGTTGGCTTGCACAGGAGCACTTGTATTACTTTTCATGAATCTTCCTCTTGTTGTTTAAACTTTGAGAGTCTTTCATGTAGCTGAAACCAATAGCATTTGCATGCTTCTTATACAGAGCATGTATTGCTTCCAATTTTTTTAATTTTACATCGGTAAGATTTTCACTGGCATCTATTTCATTTCAATTTGGAAAATCTACACATGTATCAATAATGATACAATTTATAATGTACGGTATTCATGTTCTAATGTGATTTATGCAAAGTTTACAGGAGTTACTTAGAATTAGAAATTTATAGATGCTATGTTTTGAGCACATAATTAATATTATTTTTAGTGTAACATATGCAAAGTGTAGTGTATGTAGCCTATGTTATAAGTTAAAAAAATGCACAAGTTTGTCAAATGTTGAAATTGATAAATTTATTCTCTGTGTTTTGTTCATTTCAATTAAGACTATTTTAAGTTAACATAAGCATATTATTCTGAAATAAAGATTGTTTATGAATTACGTTAAAATTTACTTTGTGACCAGATTTCGTAAATATTGTAATAATTAACATTATTAATCTAATGCATGTTTTTTTTGTGAACTATAAATATTTTAAGTTAATTAGTGCATAAGCTATACGGAAATTTTCAGCAACTTGTAATTTATTGTGCTAATGTTTCCACATGTTCATAGTAATCAAATTTCTATATCCACAAATTTCAAAAGCAGTTATATTCACATCGATTGCAATATAATAATATAATTTTAATCCCATGAGAGAAATTCATACCTTCAATCGAATTAGGTAAAATTTCATCTTCTGGCAACTGAATTTCATTTGTTTGGTGTTGAATCTAAGTTTTTTCGATTCAATCACATTAGTTTTAATAACTAAAGCTACTGAAATTTTATCGGCTTCAATCTCATCTTGCAATAGATCTCGTTTTAGTTCGTCAATTTCTTCATCAATTTTGCCGGAAAGACGCTGGTTGTCGGAGGAGGACATTGCAGAACAAATTAGAAAAAGATTTGTGGTTGGAAGAAGCAGAGAGATCGGAGGTTGGATTTGCGGTAATTCATAGAAGAAGAAGGAAGAAAACATTTATGGCGAGGGTTACGATGTTACGGGTTTCTAATGATCCATTTTTACTGTTATAACTTGAATTCGCAAATTTGATAGCATTTCCCTAATTTAAAAATAGGCTCATACTTGTCCATAAGTTTATGAACATACCACTTATCAGAAAACCCACTGTAAAACAAATATCTGAAAATTATTTTGAAATTTTAGGAAGTGAAATGTATTTTAGAAGGAAAAAAGGGATAAATATATTTGATCCAAAGATAAGATTCTCTTCGTCCCCTTTTAAATTGCACATTTTCTTTTTTTTAACATTATTCTCTATCAAAATTTGATCGCATATTTGAATTGATATATGAGCAACAATATTATTGTATGTGATATTGTTGAATTCGTCGTAACAAATAGTTTCTAAATATCAATTTTCCATTTTTCGTTTTGTACGTAAGTAAACATATTAACGGTCAAAACATGTGAGGATCGTGATAATGATTGGTATGCAATTAAAACTATGATGAAGGGAGTATATTGCCCGAATACCCAAAAATAGATATCCAATCTGACTCGAATTGACACCCGGTTAGTGACCCAAAACCCAAAACCACTTGATCTAATTTAACCCGATTCTTCCTGAAGCCTAAAATTAACCCGAACTTGAAAATGATACATACCCGAAAGATATCCGATTGACCCTGAAGAATACCTAAATCGAAAGGGATCTGAATTGATTTTAACTCAAATTGAAAGAGATTATTTTTTATTTTATTAATATAAAATTAAAATCTTAACGCTTGCATCTGCATTAATTCTTGCATAAATATCGTAATCTCTGAAATTGAGCTATTTTTTCATTTTTGGGATTAAAAAATTACATAAAAATTGACTATAAATTAACATAAAAATCATAAAAATATTTATAATAGATAAGTTTATAGAAAGTTTTAATATCATATATAACGATGTTTATTTTCATTATAAAAACATCATGTTAGATTTAACTAGACAAGACCTAATAAATTGAATATACCCGAAACCGACCAAATCCAAACTGAAAGAGTATGTGTTGGAAGTGTTCTCAAACCAAACTCTATTTGAATCCGATTCAAAAAGTTTATATCCAAAATGTACTCGAAATTGAAACAACCTAAATCAATTCTCGATTTGATATTTTTTAAAACTACCAACAGGAGTCGTCATGACACCTAAACTCAAACACACCCGATCAGAAAGCAATACTCGAACACAGATCATCCATACCCGATCACCCATACCCGATCACCCATTTGACAAGTCTAATATCGGTAGCTCTATAAATAGCTGTAAAACATTAACGTGGTTGATGTATTGACTAAAGAATCTGAATATCATTAGTGAGGATCCAATCATGGATGATAGCCCGACGTAATCTGTGTAATCTTGTTAGAAAGGGATGGTATGAATTGATGAACTTTTCGAGACAAATATTTTATCATGTTTGTGAATGCACACTTTTACTAAAAAGGAGATGATAATGGGGTAGGATTTGGCTTTTGCCACACACCATTGGCAACGGTGCCCAGTCGATTCCCTTTGAACCATGCCGATGCAGCCGATGGCTTTAATCGAAAAAAGGGCATAATAATTTCCTCCATATGTAATCGTGCTAGAGAGTTCATTTGTCTGGTCTTGATGGAAAGAGAGAGCCTATACACAGTTATAGCCACTCTTTAAATTAACCAAAACTGAATTGCCTTCTTCTACTCTGAATATTATTCTCTAATTCCTCTTTTGCTGGTAAAACATTTTGAAAATAAATTTTGACCAGAATCATCACCATTATTTATATACATTATTTTCTTCTCTTAATAACTAGTCGTCCACCCACTTACCTCTATTACACTTTAAGTTATTTTCTATTCGTTTCAAACAGTGGCGGAACTAGAAAGAATTTTGAGGAGGGTCGGGGCTGGGCGGGGCGAGTCGGGGCTGTATATTTACCCTTAGTCACCGGAGGTTGGGGGGCGGCCGCACCGTCTCGCCCCCTAGTTCCGCCGTTGGTTTCAAAGTAATTTATGGAAAATTAAAGAACTCAAGAACAATCGTACGCAGGCATTGGTGCTAAAGACAAATGCAGTACATACAAATTTGTTCCTTATAAAAAAGACAAAGTCTCCTCCTGGATTGTTTTACACTAACTTATAGTGACACCAGAGAATTAAATGCAATTTTGAATAATATGAAAAAAAAATCGCAATTGGATCAAAACAGAGTCATGAAAACATTTTTCAGTCACCTGAATTTGTGATAGAATGTAAAATTCACAAATAAATGTGACTGTGTGTATTGGTATATAGTGAGTACAAAAAATATACAAAGGCTAAACAAATATGGAACAGGATATATAAAAAACCAATCAGATAAGGTATTTCTTTTCTCACTTGATTCTAAATCAATTATATCTCTGTTAAACCCCCCCCCCCCCCCTCCCCAAGCGAAGCATTGGATGGTCGCAACACAAAGCTTCGAACGTAAGAACTCAAACTGAGGTCGAGGTAACCTCTTTGTAAAGATGACAGCAAGCTACAAGTCCATAGAAACATGAGCAATCTTGAGCTTGCCAGAAAACACCATCTCACTCACAAAATGATAATCAATATCATTGTGCTTGGCTCTCTTATGTGAAACTGAACTCTGGGCAAGAAAGCCAACACTATTTTTTAGCACACAACAAAACTGGAGGCGCACGAGTTGACACACGTAAATCTCCAAGAAGATTCATCAACCAAGCTAGTTCCGCAATAGTGTTCGCCATAGCACGATATTCTGATTCTGAACTTGAATGACACTAGTGGAGAAAGTCTCATTAAAGTCAGTTTTTATGAACCATAGAAGTCACTTTGTATGTGACATCTGTGGTTTTGACTTTGATCGAAAACGATCAAAGGCGGTTCCGAGAACCACATTTAATTAGGGTCCGAATAGGTTCTGAATTCAGAACTTATTTATGACTTTCTTTAAAAAATGGCTGCCGGAAACCTGAGATTTTTGGCAGCTAATGGCCTTCTCCGATTGAGGAGCAACAACAGACGGGTAGATATAGAGGTTCAAAAAATGCACATTACTCGCCTCAAAATGTACATTAGAACAGACAGGGGACATAAAGAGCATATTACTAACCAGAGCTATAAAAAATGCACAAATAACATGTTCAACAAATAGCAGCGATGAGAAGCAGCATCTCTGGCGCCGCGGCCTCCAGTGGTCTGGCAAGCAGCAACGGAGGGAAAATGTGGAGCGATGAAAGGCGGAGGCATCTCCCGAGGCCTCCAGTGGTCTGGAGAGCAGCGGCAGAGGGAAAATGGAGAGGTGAAAGGAGAAGGCATCTCCTGTTGTCTCTAGTGGCGTGGCGAGCAAAGGCGGTGGTTAAAATTGGAGCGTCAAGGGGTGGAGTTATCTCTAGCACCGAGCAGCGTCGGTGGACTTATCCTAAGAGAGGCGAGCGGCAGGCTAGGGTTTACAGGGGGCGGAGGTAGAGATCTAGTCGATGAAGGCTAAGGATGGAAGGTCTGGGGTGGTAAAGAGTTTACAAGAGGAGAGAGGTGGAAATTTGTAATGAGAGAGAGAGGGATTCAAAAACCCTAATGAGGGAGGATGAGTGTTGAGAAAAAAACCTAAGGAGAGAAGAAAAAAATAATTGGAGTGCTAGTTGTCCCAAAGGTGACCACTCTAGAGGTAGCAACGACTTGTCCAAAATGAGCTAGTTCAACCCATTCTTCCTCTTCACCATATGAGACCGACTAGTGTTCCCACACACAGGCCCGAAGTTCCTTGGCAATGACTGTCTCCCGAAGTACTGAATTAATGGGAAGGGATGACCATCATCCTTAATATTCTCCTCTTGCACCCGGTTAACATTTTCTTTAGCTTCCATATGAGCATCGAAAATAGCAGCCTCGTAAGCAAGGGCCACAACATTCATATCCAGATTCTTCGTGCTTATATCTCGCATCGCATTAAACCACCCCATCCTCATACTGTTTAAGTACGCATTTTTAAAATTTTAATGAACCCATTTGTCTTCACGATCTGGTTCATCAGCACACGGGGATAGTCTTGACGAGCAGGACTTCAATCCTCAGCATCTGCAACTCACCCTTTTATTCTTTTTTCACCTTGCTTTACTCATAATGAAGACTTTGTTCATTTGCTAGTTGCAGTTCACTGTTCTCAAGCTTCATGCAACTCTTCTGCCAGTCCATATTTTGACCCTCCCTCTTAGTGAGCTTGGCAAGACAGTTCCCGTAGGATAATAGATTCTCCCAAATTTACCATAAGACACTTTATCACGTCAGAAGTGGTTTGACACAAAATTCATAATACATATATTTAATAACACTGATGCTGATAGTCGCGAATACCAAGAGAGATGCTCCATTAGGAGGAACTTCTTATTTTTGGGATGAATCTATATCGCTTATCGACATCACCCTTATACTTTTCTCGATTAGGACCTTGTGTCTTATGTAACCTGAATCGCTCCACATTAGCTTCCTCCTCCCATTCGGGTTTTCTATACCCACTTTGAGATCCTGTCTTAGTCATGCTAGCCACTAAGGTTGTCACTCTTCCCATCCATCCAGGTTAACACCTGCTCAAACATTTTTTCCTTTCATTTTACCTTCATTAGGATTATTTTGGGAACGTTTATTATTCAAGTCATCATCCTCATCATATTTGAATTCATCATTGTCCCTAGTAGTGGGTTATCAACAACAATACCTGAAAATCCTCATACCTATAAAAAAAAACAGCCAACAATCATCCATTCAGTATATAGGAAAATAAAACTATTCTTAAAACATATAAAAAATCCTTAACTCATTAAAAAGAGTAGAGGTCAACCTCATTTTCCCTTAGGCTGACCCAATTTTATGGAATGGGTAGCTAGGGTCTTCACAATTTCATTATGTTTCATTAACTTTGATCCTCAATGGAATAGCTAATCCAAAGGTATCTTAACATTTGACAAAAACATACCTATCCTTCCACATGCCACAATTACTAGGATTCCCCTCCACTACTTGAATTTCAATGATGCTAGGGTAGAATGTAAACAAGTATTCGTTATTCTTCAGTTTGCAAAGCTGATAAAAACATCTGATCAAACACATTATAAACAATTCTCCATCACACCCACATACCTCATCAAAGCCAGTAATCAATTCTATACCTTGGGGGTGAAGTTACGCTGAAGAAATTTTACAAGTCTCTCACACACTTACAACATAATCAGGAACCGATATAGTTAGCCCACACAACAAATGGTATTTATACACGGATTAATACCCACAGAGGGTTACATACCCACTTATCCGGGTAAGGAATCCTGATATCACAATCATCCAGAAATGAATAATGCTCCCTCAAAACATTAAAATCATCTTCAGTCAAGAAACTTCGACTACCATCAACTGTTTGATCCTCATCATTCTCATCTTCACCAGCCCTTCATTAATAGAAGTATATTCACCACTAGGATTAGAAGCCTCTTCATCTTGACCCTGTCAAAAATAACATTAACATCACTACGAGTGGCTTAGCTGTTATACCCATTGTTATATGGTTTAGTAGCTGAATAAGACGACTCATTATGTATAACAACCATAATACTAGAGTGGAAAATGGAGCACCGAAACTTGGAAAAATATTTTTACCTCTGAGCCAGTTGGTATTTATGAAGGGGTTTAACCTGCCTTTGAAGATTAAAGGAAAACCTACAAGCGAAAACAAGAATAACAAACGGTTGTAAAGCTTCTAAATTGCCATAAGCTTTTATAGAACTATTAGGGAATATGAGGTATGTGTACCTTTACGAGAAAATAAAAGAAGAATGTGTCAATTACAAACCATAACTGTCACACATCGATATAGGGAAACACTCTTTTTAATAATTACAGTGTTCAAAATTCATTTATGTTTCATAACTCCCCGTATTTTTTACGCACTAATAACAAACACCCAAGATTTTAGAGATTCTAAACGACACTTATCCAAACCATACACATTCACACTTCAAATTTAAATATTAAGTTGATACTCAACGGATATAAAAATTGTTTCAAACATAAATATGCACACACAATTCATACCCTATGTCATTTCAACTTTGCCTACCTTATACTTCTCGACCAGTGTACAATGACTCAACACTTCTCTCAAAATTCACGTCGCACACATCAGTCTATCATCCCTTTCACCATAGGCGGATCCAGGGTGAGGTGGGGTGGGCCGGTGCTGGAGCCCCGATTTAGATCAATCGACCATTGGTAGAAGTATTTGTGTTTACCTTTGACCTCCAATTGTGATTCCATTCAAATACCTATTTTTAAGATCCGAAGAAAATAATAATGTGATTAAAAATAATGGAAAAAATTGTTAATTTCTGTGAACTCTGATTCAGATTTTGCTCGTTTGAAAATTTTGGTTTTGCATGAAATTGCAGTTGCTGATAGTATCCATTAATGGATCCAAAAAAAGCATCCACTACAACTCCCTTTTTATAATAATTAATTCTAAAAATTAAATTATGTGGTGTTTGATTGGGTTCTTAGACTATTGAAAGGTTAAACTGTTTTCAGATCATTCACGTGAATTCGGCTCCGCCCAAAAACATTCTTGACAAATTAGTTTACAATCTCTAATTTATGTACCAATAAATTATATAATTTTTTTTTCATTTCACAACATTATTTCTTTTGAAAAAATTATCTCACAATGATTAAATAACTATTAGGTGATAAGAAAATCTCTTATTTTACATAATAATATAATTTTATCACATTAATTTAAATTATGATTATTAACATATACAATTTTACGGTATATATTATAATTTGTTTTTTACATTATCATTAATTAATTTTTTATATTTTCTAATTTTAGTAAATACAATGAAATTTGAATATATTGAGAAAAAATGATGATAAAATTTTGCACGCACTAGTGGAGGAAGGGGATTGCACCACTCTTCAATTTGTAACGAGACTCACCACATACCCAGCACATTTCTCGATTTTCATCATCTTTCCACCGATACAACATACAATCATTTGGGCAAGTATGTATTTTTTTTTCAATTCCAATCCCATCGGGCAGAGAACATTTTTCGCCGCGTACAACCTATCCGGCATTATGTTACCTTTGAGGAGAAATTTCCTAGGCAATTTTAGAGTTTCAGTCATCGCTTATCGGTCCACCCAAATTTGGCTTTCAAATTCATTATCTTTAAAATCTCACAAAGCATTGAATGTTTGGAACCATTGTACAATGGTGTCTCTTTGTAGTTAAGTAAATCTTGTAAGACCTCGGGTTTACCTTTGAACTCTCTTGCAATATCCTCCACCATTTTGTCATATTCTGCATTCCCATCTAATTCATCTTCCACATTTGTGTTACTCAAATCATTCGTCCCAGACGTTTCTCCAACTTTCCCATACTGTACCCAATAAATGTAGCTTATTTGAAACCCCCTCATTATGAGATGTCCCATCAATTTCTTCCTAAAATACATGTTGTTTCTACAATCTTTGCCCGGGTATCAGAATTGCACAACACCATTTTTAGAAACATCTTCAAACGCTAACGCAAGAAATGTTTTAATCAATGGCATGTAATCGGGTGATTTTCTAAGATCATTAGCGATGAGTTCATTCTGATCCATTATCCTACAAGGTAATTACAATGAAATTAGCATTATCACAACAATAATCATAACCCACTCCTAATTAACCTAACTACAAACCCTAATTCAAGATTTATGTAAAACCCTAATTTTGAGATAATTTCAAACAATAAATTTATATACAACTTACATTATTCAATGAAAAATGATGTTCTTCAACGTAATAACTTTACTTCTTCATCAATGGATTATGAAAGGGAGTGAAAACCTTCAATTTTTTATATTTATGATTTTGAAGAAATGGGCACGTTATTTTTTCCCTAATATACAAAGTGGGTTTCGAGTTCGGAATCCCCTACCATAAAAAGTATATCCACATTAAAAGCTCTTCTAAGTTTGGAACAGGTCCCCGGTCAACCTTCTGAGCTTGGAAGGTCTTTCGTCTTTTATGAAATGCCGGAGGGAGCCTATTGCGAGTTCGGAAGGCAAATCATGCACTATTTCAAACTCGGAACAGGTGTCAATCAAAGGCAGTTTTACACAGCCGGTTTTAATTAGAGCTAATCAAAGGAAGCTTAAACCAAAATCACTTTTGATTAATGATAATTAAAGGCAGTTATTTGAAAACCACCTTAATAGAAGAAATAACCGCCTTTAAAATGAATTTCCTGGTCCTGAACAGGGGTTCCGAGTTCGAAACCTCTTCACCAAGGCGGTTCCGTACTTTTTTCCCCCATAACTGCCTTCAATTGGCTCCTTTAATAGGTTGGCATCTACTAGTGATGTGAGACAACATAGCACCCCTTCATATTTTTGTCTTGATCCATCATTGCCTTTCACGCTAAATTTTCATGAGTTCGTGGTTGGGGTCTTATTGTATATATGACCTGCGAGATTTCGTCTATTTGTACAACACTATAGGGACATATAGTAAATAAAGAAAATTAACGCATGCAGAAGCAAAGTGATAACTATTACAGAGATAAATACATTATGATGTTATACTAATTTAGATGTCGCAGATTCTTCCCTAGGACCAACTTAGGGACATTTTTAGTTATAAGCACATTTCCACCAAACACGCCCTAGACAAATAAAAATAAATTTAGATAGATAGTGTTCTGTAGTTGGAAATAACCATGCAGCCGAGGGCTCTGTAAATGAAGAAAGCTCTAGATGAGAGGTAGAGTGAACATCTTGTGAAAATGAGGTATAAGGAAATAAGGTCTCATGAAACTGGACATGACGTGACATAGATACGTCCAGTAGCAGAATCGAGACACTTGAACCCTTTGTAATGAGAGCAGTAGCCAATAAAAATACATAAAATGGAGTGAGGTACAAACTTATTAGGCGCAGTAGCATGCAAGCAGGGATATACATGACAACCATATGGGTGAAAGAGAATAATCCAGTGCAGAATAAAAAACAACCTCAAATGGAGACTTGCCTCCAAGAATGGAACTAGGGAGGCGGTTAATTATATAAACCGCAGAAGAGAAAGAATCCACCCAATATCATTTCGGCATTGACGATACAAATAACATGGCAAAACCAGTCTCCGTGATGTGACGATGCTTCCGCTCTGCTTGACCATTCTGATAAGGTGTATGGGGAGAGGACATATGATTAGAAATGCCACAAGACACAAAGTCAGCTTGCAAGTGATGATTAGTGAACTCTATACCGCCATTTGTTTACAAGATTTTGACCTTGGTAGAAAACTGAGTCTCAACGAATTTCTAGAGCTGAAGGAATATGTCAAAGAAATTAGACTTTCGGCGCAACGGGGAAAACCACGTGAAAAGTCATCAATGAAACTGGCATAGTAGGAATAGCCTTCTGTGGATATAACAAGAGTTGTTCCCCACAAATCACAGTGCACCTTGTCCTACAAACTAGTGGCTCGATTATCACCGATAAAAAAGGGCATACGTTTGCTCTTAACCATTTTATAAGAAGAGCAACTAACAGGTACAGGCAGAATAGAAGTGACAGAGATACATATGACCTTGTTTACTTAGTAACTGAAGAGTGGCATGAGCCAAATGCCCAAGGCGAAAATGCCACTGCTCAAAAAATCATCATTTTTTCCACATATACGCCGTATTTGTTAAACTACACGCTAAATTTAACAAATAAATAAAAATAAAAAACTATAATATTTGTATTATATTTTTTCATATTTAAACTCATATTATTACTTGTTTTAAGATATAAAATATAGTATTTAAATATTTCTAAAATATATCATTCTTAAGGTAAACATTAGATTGGGCTATCCATAACCTTTGATGAGACCTCATATAATATCAATCTAAAATTTAGATGGGTATATATTGCATTTGTCGACTAAAATTAAGTTGGAGAAAGAAAACATTTGGGTGAAGCATAGGAGCCTCCTCACGTTATGGAATGACTAGCTCACACGTAAAGAAAACAATAGTGTTGGTTTGGTCCAAATTGATGCCACATGTATACTCGATCAACAATATCCACCCTGACTTGGATCTCACAAGCATGGTTGGCTGTGGCTCTGTTAGCGACAGCCATCACTCACCTGAAGTTATTTTATTGTTTCAACAGAGAACAAAAAAATAATCAAACACTAATAGTTGCTTTGATATATACTAATAATTGATTTGATGGTGGTGTTTTCAGGTGCTTATGTTGCGTGTACGGTCCATCCCATCTAAATTTAAAATATGAGAAAGTAAAGTTCTAACTTTCACATATTATTGTGGACGGTGATCACTGTAGATGCCGCGTCAAAATGTTCTCTAGACACTTGAAGGAGTGCATCTTTGAAAAAAAACAACTCACCCACACCCTCTATTTTAAAAAAATTAAAATATTTTCACTCTTTTTTCTCAACCACACTCACTGCAATCTTCTCTTTAAGCTATATTTATCGATAACTCAAAGGCAGGGATTGGCAACGTGAATACTATAAACTAAAATAAGCATGAAATACAAGTTGAGTGATCTCTCTTGCTCTGCGGCGACTCTGATCGAAAATCTTCTATCATCGGAGTTCCACACTCGGCAAAGCCGGAATGGCGGAGCCACAACCCAATCCTCCAATTTCTTATATCAAAGCCTTAAATAATGAACTCCATAATGTCCTAATCCAGCCTTTCGAAAATCTTCAACCTGGAGACCCCTTCAATCCAAAATAGCCAATCGGACTATATTTTACAGTCGAGGAATGTCAACGTTTAGAAGCGCCACACAAGCTGACACTGGTTGGAAAGTTCTGAAGAGTCGACCACAAATGGAGAAACTCCGCAAGGACTTCCAAACAACCTGCTTTAAAGGCCATACCGAGATCAATCTACTAGACAATCGCCAAGTTCAACTTCATTTTTCTCTAGCCGATGATTACTATAGATGTTGGTTACACAAGGTTTGTAACTTTGGATCATATTCTATTCGTATAACTAAAAGGTTGTCTAATTTTAATCTGAATGTTGATTCCCCCTTTGTCCTAGTTTGGATATCATTATTTGGCTTACCACAACAATTTTTTGATTAATAGGCTATGATGTCAATTGGTAATTTGATAGGAACTCCGGTTAGGGTTGATAAAGCAACACTTAATAGAACAAGGCCACATGTTTCTAGAGCATGTGTTGAATTGGATGTCACAAAACCTTTAAAATAACGAATTTGGTTAAGCTTTAGGGATCTAGGCTTTTGGCAATACATTGGATACGAAGGAACCCCCCTGAAATTTTGGTTTTACCTATTTAGCTTATTTATTAAAATTGTGTTCCAACATAACCTATCTAACCAAGCATGTAATAAAAATAACATAAGAACACACAAGACTTGGTTACGCAGTTCGCTGAAATCCATCTACATCTGTGAGGTCTGGCCCAGTTCAGAATAAATCCACTAATCAGAAAAATACAGTACAAAGTATACCATACAATTGTACTTATCTTCTAATTATTAACGTGTAAATTCTGCAAGCTCCCCTTACTACCGATCTGCATTGATCAGACTCCCTCTGACCTCGAAACTCATCGACGCTGGATCTCCTCCTCCCGAGGAATTAAGGTATACGTTCTGAACTTTGAACAACAGGTCTGCGTGTGTTGGA
>JAULKM010000010.1:6728745-6742179 GCA_032355605.1 Rubia tinctorum
TGACACTCTCTTGACTCGACGACACAAAATTGGGATTAAAACGATGAGTATAATACGCAGCTTGGTGACCTGGATTCCAACAAAGACAGCAAGAATTGGAAGAGGGGTAGAGCTAAAATTGCCATTAGATGAGTTATTTCTTACTGATGGCACAATATTAGTAACATAGTTGGTGGAAGACAATTTAAAACTTGACGAGTCAGAAATATTACCCATACCATTGTTACGATTCTTGTTGTTTTGTGTCATGCCACCCCCTCCACTGTTACGAGTGTTGGACTGTCCTCTAGAATTGCGATTGTTGTTGCGTCCACCTTTGTTGCGATTGTTCCTACCCTTATTTTTGCCACCACCATTATTCTCGGGACCGGGCGCAAGAGAGGAGCTCAAACTCTGATCTGCGACCATTGCATGCAACAGAGTGGCATCCATTCCTTGAAATTTCATTCTCTGCTCATGAGCTCCAAAGGATAATGCATCAGTGTAGTAACAAGATGCACATAATCAGGATCCCTATCCTAACCAAATAAAGTATACTGCACCAAGTCTTGATTAGAGGCTGGACATTTGATTGCAGCAAGAGAATCCACTATGATTTTAATATCACGTAGATATTCATCCATAGAATGAGATCCAATCTTCTTAAATCGAGATAATCTACCCTTCAACTCCATAGATGTAGCCAAACTATCATGCATGAACTGAGACTGTAAACGATTCCAAATATCATGAGAAGTAGGCAATTCATGAACATCAACAAACACATTCCGCGAAATGGTGGCGAAAATCCAAGTCTTTACTTGCTGATCAACATGTAGATATTCATAAAATTGCGGGTTCGAAATCAAATTACCAGATGCATCATAAATCATAGGAGTGGGAAGATTAACAGTACCGTCAACGAGATCCATTAACTGATGAGACATTAGTAGACATGTAATCTGAGTCTTCCACAGTAATTAATCCCCTTGGTGCAACTTCAGCCTTATACCCCAATCTGAGTCTTTATAGTTTATATGTGAATAATATTTACATGAAAAAATCTATTCTATCCCCATACCCTAATATGTGAGAATAAATTGAGAACAATTTGTAACAATGTGTTCTCTCTTCACTGTCTAATACACCATGTTCCGGACACCACAAATTCAACCATACTCATTGTCTCTTCTATCGTCCTAACTTTCCATGTTTTTAGCTTCCCAATGGCGACATTATCATCAATAGAAAGGTTGACTTAATGTTGACTGACTTAAAACGCCTAACAATATGTAGGAATAAATTGAGAATATTTTGTAATAATGTGGAACGTTTTGGGAACAATATGTAAAAAGAGGAACAAAACCTGATATTTCACTTAAAGTGGGCACCAAATATGTCATTTTCCCCTTCTCAACCCAAATACCAATTGGGATTATTATATAAACTCAATGACCCAAATACCAATTGAGATGATTATTATAGAAACTCTAAACAAATACAATTGGGATTATTATTATAGAAACTTAATGACCCAAACAAACATTTTTCTTCTTATTTATTTTTTTGGTCATAAAACGTTTCTTCTGAATCCTGCCTCGTGATCCGACTTTCCCTGAAATATACATTTTGAAGAGAAATTTAATTCTCAAATGGCTCAATAAACTCAGTGTATAAATAGCCATTGTTTACCTGCAGTTAATGCATCCATTATCCATGCAAAATATGAAGAGTCTTAGCTATTGCTTTCTGTTTCTTTGCACAATCTCATGCTGCATTTTGGCTGAGTCCGAAACCTATGAAAACCATGATAAATTTCTCCAGTGCCTTCAAAACCAAAACAATCAAAATGACTCAATTTCTGAGGTCATTTACACGGACCAAAACTCTTCCTACACTCCAATTCTCGTGTTCGCAACACAAAATGCGCGGTTTCGAATGCCATTCCAACCGAAACCAAATGTTATAGTAACCTCATTGACCTACGTTCACGTTCAGAGAGTCGTGCAATGCGCTCGAGCCTATGGTATCTATTAGAGTATCTTCTAGAATGTTTTCCTATTGTTGTCGTATATTTTGTTTGATCCTTAAAATATTTGATTTCCTTGTGTTTGGGAAATCTTGTTGTATTAGTTATGGTATTCTAAGAGTACAGTTAGGACATCCTTGTATATATAGGAGTCTTGAGGTAATGAGAAATTCAACCTTTGCAGTAAACCTTTCTCTGTAATTTTACATGGTATCAGAGCAAATTAATCGATCCTTCACATAGCTTCACCACTGCTACTCTTCGATTAATTTTCCAATGGGTTCTGAAAATAACGAGATCATTCCTTCCGCATCCGCTATCCTCTTCACGGCCTCTGGTGGCGCTGCAGCTAATCTGCAATTTCCCGCGCTTGCCGTCCGTCTGGATCGCGCCAACTACTCGCTATGGAGAAGCACTGTCTGATCGGCTCTAGAAGCGTACGAGCTTGAGGGTTTCCTCGTCACCGGCAATGTTCCCGCTGAAACCCTAGATCTGGCCGAAGGCTCCACCGAGCGCCGTCTGAATTCTGCCTTCGTCGCCTGGAAGCGCAAGGACAAACTGGTACTTCTCTGGCTCCGTTCGACGCTGATGACACCAATGCTGGGTCATGTGGCTCGAGCATCCACCACCTCCGAGACTTGGACAATGTTGCAGCAGATGTTCCAGTCTCAGACACGGGCTCGGCAGATGCATCTAAAGCAACAGCTTCAAACCCTAGGCAAGGAATCCATGTCCATAATGGAGTACGTGGAGAAGAAGAGATCAATTGTCGATGCTCTCGCAGAGTGTCTCATGCCGGTCTCTGATGATGACTTCGTATCATTCATCATGTTTGGTCTAGGCAACGAGTACGGCGCGTTCAAAACCGCCTTCAGCATGCGATCCGATCCAGTTTCATCCAACGAGCTTCTCGGCCTGCTTCTTCAGGAAGAGCAGCGCATTTTCGACTCGTGTATCAACACGTCCATGGCAACCGCTCACTATGCGAACCGCAAAGGGGGGTCCTCTCGATCTTCTGGCAGCAGCTCGGCACTTGGTGATCGCTCTCGTCCGCCGTGCCAAATCTGTGACAAGCCGTTTCACACGGGCCTGAATTGTCACCAACACTTCAATGCCGAGGATTTTCCGGCCTCCAATCCTAGGGCAGCGTCAGAACCAGCGTCAAGGCAAGGCTCCCTCGGCTCATGTGGCATACACTAGTCCCTCGGCACTCACTGATCCTTGGGTCGTGGATTCCGGCGCCTCTCACCATGTCACAGCGGATCTCAGCGCCCTCAACCTTCAATCTCCCTACACTGGCAATGACAACTTAGTTGTCGACAATGGTGAGTCCCTTTCCATTACTCATATAGGTACTCATAATCTTTCTTCATTGCATGTTGCCAATAAAAAATCTTTCCCTAAATGAAGTTCTTGTTGTCCCTAAGGTTTCTAAAAATCTCATCAGTGTTTCAAAATTATGTAGAGATAATAATGTATCTGTGGAATTACATGCTAATCATTGTTTTGTTAAGAATCCTCAGGGCCAGAAACTCCTCAAGGGAATCGTTGAGAACGGGTTGTATTGTCTACCTTCCCCATCATCCTCCAGTCCTAGAGTCTTCGTAGGTGAACGTGCTTCTGTTGCTTGTTGGCACCATCGGTTCGCTCATCCTCATGAGTCTGTTCTTCGTCGTCAGCTGTCTGATTTCAATTTACCAATTTCTGCAAATAAAACTTTGCCTCTTTGTAGTGCTTGTCAGTTAGGCAAAAGTCATAAATTACATTTACCTTCTTCTCATGTGTCGTCAAGTGAACCGTTTGATTTAATATATTCTGATGTTTGGGGTCCTGCCTATGTTCCTTCATTAAATGGAAATCGCTATTTTGTGTTATTTATTGATGACTGCACTAAATTTGTCTGGATTTATTTTCTCCAAACCAAATCTCAAGTTTTCAATGTTTTTCAACTTTTTAAAGCTATGGTCGAAACTCAGTTTTCAGCAAAAATTAAGGCCTTCCAATTTGACTGGGGTGGTGAGTATCGTAACGTCTCAGGTTTTCTTCAAAACCAAGGAATTTTACATCGCGTTTCTTGCCCTCACACACCTGAACAAAATGGTGCATCTGAAAGACGAAACCGTATTGTTGTGGAAAAGGGCTTGGCATTGTTAGCTCATTCCCATCTTCCTATAGAATTTTGGGAACAAGCTTTTCACACTGCCATCTACTTGAATAACAGAACCATCACTCCCATTTTACATTATAAATCTCCCTACTCTTGTCTTTACAAACGAGAGCCTGATTATCAGTTTTTAAAATCTTTTGGGTGCTTATGTTTTCCCTATTTAAGGCCATTTATAACAGCAAACTTGAGTTTCGTTCTGTCGCTTGTATCTTTCTAGGTTACAGTGCAAAACACAAAGGCTATCTATGTTTCCATGCTCCGTCTTCTCGGACTTATATTGCTCGTCATGTCATTTTTTATGAATCACAATTCTCGTATCCTGAACACATTGCACAATCTTCATCCACTAATTCTCCGGTTTATGATCTGTCGTTGCTGGACTCGGCTCAGTCTTCATCAGTCCCTGCTCGGTCCCAGTCCGGTTCTCAGTCCCAGTCTCCATTGGTCCCTGCTCGGTCCGAGTCCGGGTCTGCATCCCAGTCCTCGTCCGTGTCTGTCAGGTCCCCATCCGGGTCTGAGTCCCAGTTCCCGTCCTTGTCTGTCGGGTCTCCGTCTGGGTCTGAGTCCCAATCCCAGTCCGTCCTTCCTCACCTGAGTCTCAGTCCGCAACTTATTCTTCCATGACCATTGACCCTTATCCTCAAGCACCTTCATTTTTCAGAAAAAAAGATTATTAGTCAAGAAAAAAAGACAATTCATAGAGGCTTTGTATGGATATAGGAAATTAAATGACATGATTATGAAGGGCAGATTTCCTATGCCTATTATTGATGAGTTACTGGATGAATTGCATGATTCTAAAAAAATTCTAAGCTGGATTTGAGATATGGCTATCATCGTATCAGAGTGAATGAGAATGACATACACAAGACAGCATTTCAAACACACCATGGTCATTTTGAGTTCCTAGTGATGCCATTTGGGCTCACCAATGCACCTGCCACATTCCTAGCATCGATGAATCAGGTATTCAAAGAACAATTGAGAAAATCAGTATTAGTGTTTTGATGACATCTAATCTGTTTTGGAAATCATGAAGCAACGCCAGTTGCATGTAAGAAAATCTAAATGTGTCTTTGCAGCATCTCAAGTTGAATAATTAGGTCATCTGATCACAGCAGAAGTAGTGAAAATGGACAGAGGCAAGGTGTAGGGTATATTGGAGTGGCCAGTTCCTAAAAACATTAAGGAACCGAGAGGATTTCTTGGATTAGCGGGTTACTACCGAAGGTTTAATGTATCATTTGGAACCATCCGTAGACCTTTACGTGATTTACTGAAGAAAAAATCATTTAATTGGCAACCAACAGTCTACTGAGGCTTTTAATAGGTTGAAAGAAGCGATCATTACAACATCAGTTTTGAAAATTCCTGAATTTGATAAGGAATTCGTCATACAAATAGATGCTAGAGTGATCATGGAATCTGAGCAGTACTTTTGCAAGAAAATCAACCAATTGTGTTTCTGAGTAAATCCTTGTGCAAGAAGAACTAAGGTTTATCTACTTATGAGAAAGAATTGCTTGCTATTGTGATGGATGTGGAGAAATGGAGACACTACCTGATTGGTAGCCATTTCATAATTAAAACTGATGACCAAGCTTTAAAACATTTACTGGATTACAAGTTGCATCATGCTTTATAGCACAAGTAGACTACTAAATTGTTGGGTACGATTTTGAAATTCAATATAGAAAAGGAGTGGAAAATAAGGCTGGTGATGCATTATCCGGATTACTAGGAAGTGATGGTAATCATTTCCACCTGAATTCTGAAGAAAAAGATACATCAGGAAACCTATTGGAAGAACAACCATTTTTGCAGCAGAGTGACAACTATGAACCTGATCCTGATCAATGTACATAATATATGAAAAGTCATTAATTATCATCGATGCATTAATAATGTACAGATTCATAAGGCATTAATTAAGTTTTTGATTATCATCAAGCGGATTTCAATTTGGAGCTACGAGCAAACTTTTTTACTTTTTGCACTTGGCCCCTCCAAAAAAGTTGAAATCATTGAAATCCAAAATTGGTCAAACCAAAATGAAATTCAATGGTAGGCGATGGAAACTTTGTGTTGTGGACATGGCTGGGTGAAAGAAAGGGCCTCGATTGTGAACTTTGACCACTACAACAAATTATTTGAAAATTACATCGTGGCCCCCAATCGTGTTAGGCCAACAACCGTTGCTCTAATGTACTTAATTTTTGTTATTCTTGGTTAATTACATGATAAAATAAATTTTCGGTGGAATTTTTTAGAAGTGCCAATACGCGTTGTAGAGTAACTTATGGTGGTTTACTTAATCGTAATAAATGAAAATCATGATCGATTTACATAACCTCATCGTGGCTGATCATTGATAATCACTTCACATCAAATTAGAAAAATACATCAGGGGCTAAATATTTTTGATTACCTTCGAGCGGATTTCAAATTCGAGTTACGAGCAAACTTTTTTACTTTTTTCACTTAGACCATCCAAGAAAGTTGGAATTCTCGAATTCCATAATTGGCTGGAAAAAATGAAATTAAATATTGTGGAATTACCAGTTTGCGATGTGAACATGTATGGATGGATGGAAGGCCACTGAATCCTTATTTTGATTACTTATAAAAATTATAGTAAAATTACAATGTTACCCATGAATGTATTACCCTAATCTTAATTCCGCCATAGTTTGTGAATTTTGTTATTCGTGCATATATTGAGATACTTCAAATAAATTAAGTTTGTGGGTATTTTTGTAGACGCGCCCTTATATGTTCCATTGTGAATGATTATGTAAAAAATAAGTAAGCGTGTTTTCCAGGATAAAATCCAAATAAATTTCCAAGTACGACAATATAATTTGTCTGTAAACTAAATGCTGAATTAGAAAAATAGAAGGAGGAGATGGGGTTCATGATTTTAAACTAATTTCATAAATAATAACGTGATGGTTTCGGTTCCTCAAAAGATGTTGCGTTGTCCAATTTCTTTGAACTTGATCTAGCACGTCATCTGCATCGTCATTGTCGTAAAATGACGGGAAGGGTCCGACTGCCTTGATTGCACCTGGAAATTGGTAGCTTAGCATTTTCCCAAATGGTCGCACCATGTTCTATGAAATTGGCAATTTGTACGCAAATTATGCATACTTGTCTTCAAGGGCGATACCCTAGATTCCATCGACGGGGCAGATTGCAAGGGCCCAATCTTGCAAAATTATTCAACAGCAATTTGCATCATCAGGTGGCCAATGGTTTCGTGGTCATATTTTGGTACACCCTTTTTCGAACAAAGTGACAAAATGAGGCTGCAAAAACCATAGGATCATGTCTTCTCCAATTCCTCAATCGGGCGAGCAAATATTCTTTCCCGAATGTTCCAACATCATTGATTCTTTATTGCATATAACTTGGTTACCTGACTCTTTTGGTGTTCACGGTTTCAGGGTTAATACGAGAGGCTACGAAGTGATACCACACATTCAATTCCAGTGTTGGTGATTTCTTCGGAATTTCATTCCAATTGGGAATGACTAGAGCTTCGACATTGGTACCTTCCCTTATGATGCACCTTACAATCTCTTTCGCTACTTTATCATCCAAATCATCCTCTTCATTGATCAATGCTAAAATCTCATCCTCCATTTGTTGTACATTTGGCAATCCGTACAAATCATTAATAGATTCAGGAGATAGAGGGACTAATTTCCCCTGCATAATACCTCATTAGTGCTCATTTGACACCTCAAACTCGTTAAGAACTCACTTACAATGGTCAAGTTGAAAGCGAGAGGTGTAGCACAAAGTTTTTCCCATCCCAATTGCCGAATTGTTTCTTAAAAAGGTGTATATGCTTCTACTCCCCTTTCCGGATAATGCTTTCGCATTCAGTAATTTTGGTCCAAAAATCTTGCCTCCTCGGACAAAAATCTATCATCTGACTGCTTTGAGTGAGATCCGGTAGAGGGTGACGATAGTGCTGCTTTTTTAGGCCCTTACTTGGGGTTTTGAGCGCCATGACCTATATTCGCATACAAGCATTTTATCAAACACCTTGTCTGCTAAGGTAAAATACTCAAAGTTCTAACATATTAGAACAATATCAAACATCCCATTATCTCAATCTCTATCACAGTAGTTCTAAAACTAAATCTATGTATTTGAATTAGAATTACAATTGAATGGTAAACAAGGGAATTTTAAATGAACAATGCAAGTCATGATTAAGTTTTCATTGCAAATACAAATATTATTTAAATTACATTGTATGAGATCATTTCAAGATTAAAGGAAAAATTTGATAATACCTTGTGAAGCACGATCTAAATGGAGTGGAAATGAGGGTAGATCTTCATGGTCAAAACCTTTTAGTATTATTATTATTAGAATGAGAGTGTTGCTGCCATTTGAGTTTAAAAATAGAGAAAATATGTAGCAACGGTAGCAAAATCAGTTCCAGTAATTAAAAACTAGTGCCCAACGCAGCCTCACGTAGCTTCTTGAATCATATTTTTAATTACTTTTTGAGACCAAAAAGCAAACCACTTTTTTTCAAAGTATGTAGCACCGGTATGTATACTGGTGCCAACGTAAGTCGAGCACAGCGTCACGCAACTACTTTAATCATATTTTTAATCCTTTTTTGAGACCAGAGAGAAAAGGCCGTTTCTTTTTCTAATTATTCAGCACCGATAACGAAACCGGTTCCTTAAATGAATGAACCGGTGCATTTTTGCATTGAATGAAGCCTAAAGCAGATGTTTTTATGTATTTTTAAAATCTTTCTTGAGACTATAGAGCAAAATTTAAAAAATCTAAATACCCAGCACCAGTACTAATGTCGACGCCTTTGTTAAAAATATTGGTGCCTTAGTATACTACACACAGCTTGACGCTACTGCTTTAATGCTAATTTTAAATCTTTTTTAGACCAGAGAGCAATTTTTTTTAAAAAAAAAAATCTTCCAACGATGTAGCATCGGTATGTATACCAGTGTCGTTACTTGTATTATCAGTGCATTCACTTGAAACAAAGCATACAATCCTCGATCACCCCATAAAAGTTCATAACTGTGACGATCAGTTTTTTTGTCTTTCTTGCTCACCTGTCACATGGATTCGATTCCACATAAACCCCGATATTATGAGTTGTGTTCTTGTTGTCCTATTAATATCATAGCCCTAGTATCTTTTCACAGTGTAGTTGGTGTCCTTTCAAACTCTCAAAGTTTAGCAAGCATTCTGTCCACATTGCAACGATTATAAAACCAATTCACAAACGTTGAAGAATGCTCCAGGTGTATCTGATTCGACGGCCATTTGGGATAGAGTTCTTATAACAACAACATGTGATCTTCAACATATATTGTAGTCTCACTACTATTTCGTAAAACATAAAGATGAACTTTCATCAACTCAACATTATAGGTGTGTAAAGTGCACCTTTTGACCTTGGGATCCCATTCTTCCTATCACTTTGCACATGTTGTAGAACTCCAAGTGATCTTTTCCCAATCAAATTTGAAGTGCAATACTCAATAATCTCCTCCGTGACATACCACTGGGCAATGCTGGCATCGGATCAGATTCGATTGTGTACATAACCCTTAAAAACTTCCATGTGCCGCTCGAACGAGTACATCCAATGCATACCCACGGGACTGCATATTTTAATTTCTCTAACCACATGGACGACGAGGATGACCAAAATGTTAGAGAATGCTGAGGGAAAGTACTTCTCAAAAAAGCAGAGCACTACAATCCCCTCACGCTCCAGCTCATCAAGTTGTTTCCTGATAATATTCGTATGGCATATGGAGTTGAAGAAGAAACATACGCATATGATACAAAATCTCACCTCCTCCTCCATGACAACGTGGATAGCCACAGGAAACAGTTGTTGCATCAAGACGTGACAACAATGGGATTTCAACGCATTAAGACGCAATTCATCATTCACAAACCAACTGACATTGGAAGAGTGGCCAGAAGGTACCTTGATTCCCTGAATACACTCAAAAATCGACCTCTTCTCACTAATTGAAAGACTATAAGAAGCGGGTGGTAGGTACGTCCGCTCCCCTTTCACTTCCAGAGCTAAATCAACTTGTATACCGAGTTGAACCAACAAGTCATTCCGTGCATTCAAGCCATCATTCGTCTTACCAGGATTGTTAAGTAGAGTCCCAATTAAAATCTCGCACACATTCCTCTATATGAATCACATCCAAACAATGGTGAACCTCCAAATTCTCCCAGTATGGAAAATCAAAGAAAATATATCTTTTCTTCCAAGGCCCATCATTTGTGACAAACACCTTAGATATATTTTTTTAAAGAACAGCATTTAATTTCTTCACCTTGTTGTGGATGTAAAAGTCACTTAGTATTTTTGGCGCCTTCCTCCTCTCCCTCCCGCCAACAAAATAAAGTGTGTCATATTGTAACTTGTGCTCTGTCGAGAGGAACTTCCTAAAACCCAGATATACGATCTTCTTACCATTCTTCAACTGTTGGAAATATGTACTTTCCTTGCACACAGGACATACCTTGTGACCCTAAACCACAAAACCTGAAAGATTACCATAAGCCAGGAAATCATTTATCGTGCAGAAAAGAATAACCTTCAAATTGAACTTGGTCCCACAATTCCCATGAAACACATCAACATCGCCGGACCATAGAACCCTCAAATCTTCAATGAGAGAGATAGGTATCGATGTCATTTTCGGGTTATCTCGGCCTCAAAATCATGAAAAGGCTCAAAACATATTCCTCTTCATGCACAAATACGGAGGTAGATTGTAAATGGAAAGCATAACCCGCCATGAATTATATTTTGATGACATATTACCAAAGGGATTAATACCATCAGTACACAAAGCCATCCTCAAATTCCTCGTTTCAGCTGCAAACTTAGGATACATCTTGTCAAATTTCTTCCGCTGATCTGTATGACTTATAATATCATCATCAAGACAACACCTTTCCTTGTACCATGTCATGTTCTTCGCATCCTCATCATTCTTAAACAACCTCTACAGCCCCAGGACAATAGAAAGGTACCACACGCATTTCATGAGGACCCATTTCCTTACCGACACAACAATCTCTTCATCGGCAACCTCATTTCTCCTTTCCTTATAATGAGAAATATGGCATACGGGGCAAGCCACATCTTTTTCCAAAACACCCCTATACACAACACAATCATTGGGGCATGCATGCATTTTTTTTATACTCCATTCCCATTGGACACTAAATTCTCTTCACATCATAGAGATTGTCCGGTAAACCATTTCCGGGGGGGAAGCTTCTCATTTAAAAACTTGAGCAACTTATCCATGTTACTATCGCACCACGAACCAACACCTTTCATGTTAAACAACTCCATCAAACATGACATTACAGCGCCTTTCTTTTTGCAACTGGGAAACAACCTTCTTATCTAGAAATTTTGACATGACCTCGGGTCTCTCCCTAAATTCATCCACCACCTCCTCACACATGTTATCCAAATTTACATCCCTAAAACATTCTCTCTTGTTACCTACAACCACTTTCGGTGATGGTTCCTCACCATAAAAGGTACAAACCAAATAACCCGTTGTAAACACTCTCTTGTACAAATGTAGTTGCAACAATGCCCGATCGTTAGTACGCTTACGATTCTTACAATCACGATAAGGATATATGATTCGCTTCTCATGACGAAATACATTCTCCATAAACTCCCCAACAAAAGAAATAAATTCATCACTCACCAAACATGCTTATGCCTCTCGATGGCACGATACGTCTCAACAATTTAATCAATATGCAAGAATTAAACTTCCACAATAAATACACTTCTACCCTTAAAATAATTTTATTCATAAAACATCAAGTTACAATCCACAACATGCAACATCACATTACTACATTTGTACCGCACCCTATCATATCACATGCATGAAAAAGCCATTGAATACTTAAAAATACTAGCTAACAGACTCATTTGCATAATGAGTGTGTGAAGCAACATTACAATGATCAAACATGCAAAAAATATATGGCAATAAACCATTCCCACATATTCCATCATAAATGACACATTAAAACAAAATGTATGGTACCTTCAAGGGAGTTCATTCATGAGCATTCAATGTCTTCCTCATTAAAAAAATACCATTAATGAACCCAAAACACACAAATATTGCACTTTTTACCCGCCAGAAAAATGTGGTAGGTGCACATTTAATGCACCATTAGCACCAGTATAAGCTTCTAATACTAGTGTTAGACTTGCCTTTTACAAGCTAGCACCGAAATTATTACCGGTGCTTGGCATAAAATTTCAAGCCAATGCTGGAAAATACCATTTCCTGCATGTTTTTTGCATCAACACCAGTATCAAAAACATTACCGATCCTGGAATATATTTTCCCCGAGTAATTTTTACTTTAGCACTGGTACTGTTCATTGGTACGATCCTTACCGATGGTGAATATTTTCATTTTCCGCCCTCATTCTCACTTAAGGCTAGCATCAGTATGATTGCACCGATACACTTTTACCGAGGCTTATGTACCTATTTTTTAGTAATGTGTTGTACGACAAGTTGATATGGAAATTCGGTTAATGTAATGAGGAAATGGACACCGGTTTAGTGTGATACTAGCCCAATCTTGGACAACTTAGAAAGAGCGATACAACATTAGATGCATGAGTTAAGTTTGTTCGACTCACATTTTAAACACATCGAGTTTGAGTTTGTGAACTATTCGACTTTTTAAACACCTCCAGTACATTAAATTGAAAGGTCGATGAGACAATGAGGTGAGGGTGCTTTGTTTGAATCCAATACATTTACCCCTAACAAGTTTTTTTCTTCTGGTGGCTAACTGAGCTTAGCTTAATTAATTGGATAAAAGGGTTTGTCTCTTGCGATACTGTTTCATGGTAAGATCGGAGGTTATTAGAAACATAGGACTCAATTACAATTAAATTCGGGAATAAATTTGCAATTATATTAGGTTCGGGGTCCTTTTTAAAACATATAAAAAAGATGAAGGACTCAATTGCAATTACTTAAAATAATAATAACAGATGTTTCGATCCATTGACTTCAGATCCGTCCATGGCCACTCTTGATCATAGCATCAATCTTCCTCGACCCATTTATTAGAGTATCTTCTAGAATGTTTTCCTATTGTTGTCGTATATTTTGTTTGATCCTTAGAATATTTGATTTCCTTATGTTTGGGAAATCTTGTTGTAT
>JAULKM010000010.1:6742279-6781576 GCA_032355605.1 Rubia tinctorum
CGGGGAGATGTCACGACTAGGGTTCGATGAGAAGTGAGGAAGGGAAGAAGACGCGTCTTCATCATATTAACTATGTGCTGAAATAACCCCGTCTTTATATCGGAAGTGCGGATATAACTTTGACTTTATTGACTATGTGCTAAAATAACCCTGTATAATTCTGAGGGGGGTATTTCGGCTAATTTTTTTAGATTTTAGTTCAAGAATATTTTAGTCATTTCCTTTTTTTTCTTCGCCGGAATTTACACAGTCAACGCCAAAAAGATAGAATTTGGGTATATCGGCATAGTTTTTTCAAAAGTTAGAGTTAGATTGGCAAATACAATAATAAGTTAGGGTTATTTTTGCACTTTCTGATATTGCAAGGTTATATTGGCACTTTCAGCCTAAAGTCAGGGTTATAAATGTAAATAACTCGGAACATTTTTACTCTGACCTATACTAACGACTCAATTCGGTTATTCAGGTCAGATTGAAATTCATATTTAGATCAAATGGGTTCGGGTTGAAATGAGTCGGGTTGAAACGGATCAAAATATGTTTTTTGGGTCAGGTTTGGATTGAAACAGATTCAGATTGAAAATGGGTCAAAGTCTGTTTGTCGGGTCGAGTCGGGTCAAAACGCATTTGGGTTGAAAAGTATCAAAGTCTGTTTGTAGGGTCGGATCAGGTAAATGTTAAGTCAGGTTCTAACAGGTCTATAATGTTTCTCGGGTCAAGTCGGGTTGGGTTACACTACTAGAAAACAGGTACATAGTCACCGGTATGTCAGTGTTGGGCAGGGGCGGAGCTAGAAATTTTTATTTGGTGGGTCACAATAAAATTTGCTGTCTCTATCTCTGAAAATAGTGTTAGAATTTTGAAATTTTTTAAATTTTAGGATTTCAGGTTAGAATTATTATGTCAAAATCGGGTTTCGGCTTGAATTCGGGTTGAGTCGAGTTTGGGTTTGGGCCCACATTATCAGGTCAGAATCGAATTTCGGGTTGAGTTTGGGTCGAGTCGGGTTCGGGTTTGGACCAAGATTATCAGGTCAGAATTGGGTTCGGGCTAAGTTCGGGTCGAGTCGGGTTCGAGTTTGGGTAAGTATTTTGCGGGTCAAAATCAGGTTCAAGTAGAGTTCGGTCAAGTCGATCCAGGTCGGTCAGAAATTGACAGCCTTACTGCTCATCCATCCACGTACCAACATCTATACTATATTCAAATATTGACACCCTACAAAATAACATAAAGTTTTTTAAAAATTGAAATGAATAAATAAAAATATTTTAAGATTTACATAATAAAAAGATATCTCAAAATAAATAAAAAGTATGACATTGTTCAAAACTATTTTTTACCACTTGTACGACTGCTATAGAATATTTATATTATTCAGGATTTTGTTGCTAGCATTTAGGACATACTCAGTTTATTTATTGTTTTCCTTAACCTGTTCCATTCCTTTGCGTGAGTAACATTTTATCTCCGAACTATACTAAGACTATGTACAATGGTAATTTCGCTTCGAACCCGCCCTTGTTATTTCAATTAATTAAATAATCAATTTCTCTCATCAAATCAACAATTGAGCTCGCAACTAAATCACTTCATTTTTCTCCACAGTTGTTGAAACTACTTTGAACTCACTCCATGGATCCCACTTGATTCTCTCTATAATACTCATTAATTTTACATTTAATATTTAATTCAAATAAATTAATTAAGCAAAATAAATTGCAATGTGAAATTTAATAATGCACCTATAATTTTTTAATTGAATTTTGTTTTTTCAAATTTAATTTTCCAAATTTATTTCAATTTTTAAAAGTTATTTTATGAACCATAATTAAAAAGAACTATATATATTTTTTTAAAGAATGTAATTTTGATTTTTTAAAAGATCCAAAATTTAATTAGATTGTAAAATTTAGAAATAAGATTTTTTTTTACAATTTTTCCCATTTTTTGAATTTTAAATAGCACCAAATAATTCGCCTTAAATTTAAAAACAAAATTTTAAAAAAGATTTTCAGTTGGGACATGTGGCACCACCTGATTGATCCACGTGTCCCAATCAAGTGTAAATTAATTTTTTTAAAAAAAATTGGGGGACATCGGTGCCACATGCCCCAATCATAGAGTGTCACGTGGCACCCTTGGTAAAAAAAATTGCGCCGCGCAATACACGTTCAAGCACCATGTGCACTTGCCATTTTGTTAACTATGGGGCGGGCTATGTTGCTTGAGCCGGACTAGTGGGATGCATTGATGCAGCCTGCTCCGATCCCCCATCGTGGGGGTTTTCGGTCTTGGTTCGAACGCAATTTTTAATTGAACCCGTTCCGAACCCCCGATTGTACATGCTCTAACTGCTCATCCATCCACATATCAACATTTATACTGTTTTCAAATATTGGCACTCTACAAAATGGCAAAGTTTTTATAAAAGTGAAATGAGTGATCGATATTGGATTGGGAAGATAAAAAGTAACTGAGTTATGAAAATAATTTAGTATTTGCTAAAATGAAAAGTGCCAATGAAAAATTCATTCCAAAAAGGAAAGAGTGCCTATAATGAAAATTTATATCCGAGTTACAGTTGGGAAGATCGACATGAAAAATGAGGACATCACTAAGGTTGTCCAGGTGCTTATGTCAGATGCTGAGAAATTGCCTCGACTTCTTGAAAATCTCCCTCCGTTGATTGATAATGGTGATGTTATAGTATTTCCTTCAAATAAAAGGCAAGCTGTATGTGATAAGTGTGAAACTAAACTTACTCCGCCGAAAGAAAGTTGACAATGACAATTCAAGAGATGTTCAATTTGAAGTTTTTATTTTCTTTCAATTTCTCTCATTTTTCCTAGAAATGCTTTCGGGTTTTCATCTTAGCATTCACACATGTTGAACTCACCTCTCACCTTTCTCCACACCGGCCTCTCATTTTTTCCTAGATTTTTCAACCTAGTCGTGCCTTGCCTCTCGTTTTTACCTAGGTTTTTTAAACCTACCTAGGATTTTCCTATTTTTGCCTAAGTCGCTCTTTCGCGTTTCCAATTTAACCGGGTATATGTTTTTTTTCTTTTTTTCCTTCAAAAATTTCAATTTTTTGTGTAGTACAAAATGCCCCCAAAACAAAGAGAAATAAAAAATTACTCCCAAAACATCCCAAAACTACAAATGGTGCCCTCACACCAAGAACAAATTTTTTGAAACAAACTAGCAAAGTAAGTTTTCGAAACTAATGAGGGAAAAACCAAGAAAACAAAGGAAATATTCATCATCCAAAATATCCAATACAAAGAAATAAAAACAAAGGAGATGCCAACATGAAGGTATTCCAACCCGTCCCCCACACTTAGTTCTTGCATTGTCCCCAGTGCATGTAACCAATGTGAAAAGAAAAGATGGTAAACACCAAAGAGCTAACGATGTCGTCCGCGACATTCGACTCCATGCTCTTGCCTGTGCAGATCCTGATGATGGTCTGCATCTTCAATGCCTGCCGTCCTCAGCTGATCAGTGATCTCTCTCATGCCATGGTGTAGTGAGTCCATGTTCGTCCTCAGATAGTGGAGCTGGTCTTCAATCCTATCAAACATGTCTGCAGTCTCCCACAGGTGATAGTCGAGCTGAGCGCCAAGCCTATGCACATCCTGCCTGACTCCGAAGATAGTATCTCCTTAAGACTGCATTCACTCTTGCTCCTGTCTCAACGGAGATGAAGCTGACTGATATCCCTGTGAATTGTGCTCCCGGAATGGGCTAGACTGTGGGTGGTGCCGAGGATGAGCCTCGTGCTAGGAAGGAATAGAAATGTTGTGGTGATGATGTTCAGGAGCAGAAGGGGGCCTATGAATGTTTTGCCTACTAGACTCTAAGAAGTAGTCATCATCCTGGAACATGAAACAACAATAATCCTAGAGGGCCATTTCAATAATAAAATTAGAATTAAACACTAGCCATCATCTATAGTGTAGGCAGTGATCTTCACCCCATCATAAGCCATCATTCTATTACCCAAATGTGAGACTCTGCAATTATATTCCAACTGCTTCATAATTTCCCTGTTTACTTTCTTTCATCTCACCTCCAGAGTAATTGATAACTGCATGCATGGATCGTTCACCAAACACAGGGCAACATCAGTATATGTTGAACAACATGAGAATATATTGAAATACATGAGCATATAATGCGACCAAATATTTGAGAGTGAATCTCCCAGCGTATTGAAATACACGCTCTACTTCGAGTTGATCTTTGGTGTTGGCTCTGTAGTTTTTAATGTTGAAGTTCTTCCCTATTGATATAATTATTTGTTTTGCTTAGACTTTGATCAGAACATTTATATTAAATGTGTTAATTCGTTTTTGGACCAAGATTTGTATTGTCAAATTTTGATATTTAATCTTTAATTTATAATCTTCTGGTTAGCTATGTTATTTTAATGTTATTCAATCCTTAACATTTTACCTAACATATGCACAAAGTTTTAATAGTAGTATAAGTAACAAAACTAAAATAAATTATTGGGTATTGTTTCAATCAGTCTGAAACTAGCAAATGGTTGCAAATTATTTTTTCATTACACTCGAATTGTTGACTGGTTGCTTGCTGGGCTGAAATTGTTAGGCCCACCAAAGTCTGTAAAATCAGTAAGTGGTCAACACCTTATCGCCAGATCTGATTTTGGTTCACCATCGCATACATCGATGCATCCAACACAATGGTTCAAAACAACGTCATTTTGAAATGAGCATACATTGGAGGGACCTTGAAAATCAGTTCAACTGTCTATTCACAAGTTTCCCACAAATTCCAACAGTCTCCAGCTTCCTTATCATCTTCTCTCTTGGAAAAAGGTTTGTTTTTTCTAATCTCCTAACACCGATGTTGTGGAGTTCTTACTTTACAATGTTCGATCTATGGTTAGTGAATGTGTTTTGATTTTTTGGCTATCTAGTTTTGTCTCAAATTTATGAGAGTGTGAATTTTCCTTCTCTTTAAACGTAGGTACCATGTTTTGGTTTGTCTCCAAAGGGTTTTTGTTTATTTTGATGTTGATTAAGCTTCATTTTTTTGTTTTATGTGTTTCTTCGTGTAGCTTCCTCTAACATATGTGACGTCCTTGTTTTGTCTGCCACAACTCGGTTCATACGATTATAGTGTGACGTTGCATATTCTTATTCCTAGTACCTTATTCTTCTGTTTGTGACGTCGCACTATTATCGCGTGACCTTCGCTATGACCGTAATGGTACCAACGTCGTATTATGACATCTAAGTTTACAATTGTTATGCATATGCAACTTTTGGTTCTTGTATCGGTCTTTTCTTCGGATTTAACGACCTATATGTGAAGTTGGAGATACATGTCGGCCATCACACTACTTTGGGCTGGCATGCACCTGCGACGGCATGGTCCACACTGCTCCTTGCATTCCATAGGGCAGTTCGCACTTAACATTTTCCCTTTTGATGCAGGGATAATGGTTGACCAAGGATCGTCTAATCAACTATTTTTTCAGGTATTTCGCCAACATACATACATATTTAATAACTAACACATCCTCACACTTTAACAACTAATAATTTTTGGTTTTCATACAGTTCACCGCACAACGTCGGAGTAACTGAGAGCCTATTTTCTTCGACCTTGACCATCATACGATAGCTCTTGATAGCACATGTTTCCACTGCACTCTTAAGAACCAGAACTTTGGGAAAAACCCTACTTTGGTAAATATTTTTAAATAAATTTTATTTTTTGACAATTGCAAACACACGCACATACATATTTATATATGTGCTTATTTCTAATTTAATATATTTTTTATGTGACTCAGTACATCCCATGTGAGATTGTATCGCTCTTGCCGACTGAGAAGACCCCCCGTAGTGCTGATGTGCTACGAACAAAGTGGCGTATGAATTACTCGGGGAAAGGTAAGATCAAGGCCCTTTCACCAAAGGGTTTTGGTGAGTTCCTTAGGGGAAACAGCCTATGCATTGGAGACACCTTGTTCTTCGAGGTGATAGAAGCTGGAGGGCCAATCATTTTCAAGGCCATCGTTATCCGAGCTGATTGAGTTTATTGTATTTTCAGTTATGTTGGAACTGGTCAACTCAACAAAAAAAATCAACACTCATTTGTCAAATATGATCTACATACACTAGAAGAAAAATGACATATTACTTTGCCCCTTTAACCTCAATTTTTTAACATCAAATAACCGAGGTAAAAAGTTCTTTTACCTGGTTGTTATTTTTTTAGAAGTAAAATATATTTTCACCTCGGTTACAAAAAACTAAGGTAAATAATTTACTCTTTGCACGAGCCACCCAGAGCAACACGGCCTTTGTCACCCCAAAATCTTGTGAGGCTAAGTATAGACACGGACCATGCCCTTTTACATGGCCCAGGTCATTTTAGTTCCAAGATTTGAACACCAGCCCACGGGGTGTGAAGAAAGACACGACTGCGCCACCGTTTTGCTCAGAAAATGACTCCCAGCCGATAGTCCGCAAGATTTTGCACAAGCGACGTTGTTCAACTGATCAAGAAGTGCTTCTAACCAATGGCCCAAGAAAGACAACGTGGGGCGCTTGCCTCCAAAGTTCAAAAATGGAGGACCAGCCGACGGGCCGTGCCGGCCGGCACTGTCCGTGCCAGACACAGCCGTGTGTCTGGCACGACCGTGTCTGGCCATTCGGCCCTTGTCAGTACTAGCTCGGTACAGTCGTGCTAGGCGACACTGGCCATGTCGATTCCCAGCCGACACGACCTTGACTGGGACGGGCCGTGCCATTTTCGGCTGCTAGGGTTTTTTCCCTATTACTATATTTAGGAGCCTATGTCTACTAGGGTTTAAGTTTATGCTCATTTTGGACTCCTAAGAGTAGGTAGAGAGAAAGGAACTCTTTCTTCTCTCTAATTTATTTTCTTCTCTTTTCTTATTTTGCCCAAGGCATTAGATCCATTAAAATATTTGGGTTCAATGCTTATGGAGTAGTCAATTAACTTGGGGTTTATATTTGTATTCTTGATTTGATGTTTATTTTGGGAGATTCTATAGATCTTCCTATCTTTATTTTTTATGAAAAGTTTTCTTGTATAAATCAAAGAAACCCAAAAGTACAAAATTTTAGGCCATCACTCTTGGCCCATTACTTGCCTCTACAGCCCAGTTACAAGTTTTTACAACCCAATTTTACTCTCTATCCCTATTTTCCTTTATTTCAAACTGAGATTACCATTGCTTCCTCCATCGTATTATGCAATTTCTTCCTGTAGCTTCTCTTAATCCATTCATCCTTTGTTTTTATCTAATGAACTAGCATCTCTGGCCTGTTTTCCAACTTAGAAAAAATTCTGCCATTTCTTTCCATCCACACCTAGTATAGAGTAACCATTGCCATCACTATTTTTTTTATTTCCACTCTTCTTTTCCTGCTGGTACCATCCTTTCTTCATCAATCTTAAACTCCCAAATTTTTTAACTTTCAGCTCTTTGAGAACCTGGATTGTATATTCACATTCATAAAACAGGTGCTGCAATGATTCATTTTCTTCATTACAAAGGCTACATGTCTCAGCTTCTGCTCCCAGAATCCCAAACTCAATCAATCTGTCTCCAGTAGCCAACTTTTTGTTCAAAAGCATCCATAGGAAAAACCTATGTTTATGTTGTACCTTTTTTGCCATATAATAACACCGGCAGCAATAACCTCTTTACCCCCTTTTAGCTGATTATAAATTTTTGTTGTGATGATTTTACCATCATTTTCTACACATATTTCCATTCTAGGAACTGATAGATAAAGATTTAGCAGAGTTCTCCATGAGCTACTCTGTGAATCCAATACCTTATAGTCCCCCAGTTTTCCACCTTTCATTTAGTAGGTCTGTAACCATTGTATCCATAAGATATTTTTCTTCTTATCAATATCCCACAGCAGTTTACACATTGCAGCTTGGTTTCAAACTGTTGGATCCCTGATTCCCATTCCTCCAAACTTCTTCCCTCTACTGAGTGCCAACCAAGATGTTGCAGTATATCCTCTTTGGTTTTCATCTCTTCCCCACAATTAACTTGTGTAAATTTTCACAATTCATCCACTGATGCTTTCGGGTAACTTCATTATACTCCCCCCAGTAACTAGAGATGCTAATAAAATTAGAGTTAACAAGTTGTAGTTTCCCTTCATAAGACATATTTTAAAATCCCATATGTTTATCTTTTTTCTTATCCTCTCCAGCAATACTTCACAGTCCCTTTTATCCCACTTTACTGATGAAATGAGAAGCCCAAAATATTTCATTGGGAGCTCACACCTTCTGATATTCAACAGCTTTTCCAGATCTTCCTGAATCTCCAAATTCATACATGAGAAATAAATGTTTGACTTACTAACATTAATTCCTAAACCTGAGACTTTCTCGAATGTACTCAGAGTTCCCTCTACATCTATAAGGGACTTATAATTTGTATCACAGAACAAAAGGACGTCATCTGTAAACATCAAGGAATGAATTCCTTTTCTGCCACATCTCTGATGATAATCCACCTGTTTATGTTTGTAAGCCCTGCTCAACATTCTACTCAAATATTCCATACAGATTACAAATAAAAAGGGGGACATAGGATCCCCTTGGTTCACCCCTTTCCTAGCTTCAAAATCAACAGTGTAATTGCATTTCACAACTAAACAGAATGAAAAGCATTTGATGCATTTTTCAACCCATACAACCAACAGATCATGAAATTTCAACAATCTCATCCAGTTTAGCAAGAGACTCCAGCCCACACTATCAAACACTTTACTTGTGTCCAATTGTAGAACACAACTAGGTCTCATAGTCACAGACTTATACTTTTGCAATAATTCATGAGCTAGAATCAAATTATGAGATACATGCATATTATTTCATCTCCGAGCTTGTGTATCCATCTCTTCTTGAGCTTTTTAAGGAATGAAAAATTCCCAGGGATTTCCAAACTTCATTAGATGTTACTGGCTTGATCAACTCCAACTAATATTGAACCTTCAGTGTTTTCCCATACTTCACAATCTCTTTGTCAATTCTTCCAGTTTCATTGCTTTTACTTAGGAAGTTTTTAAAGTACGGAACTAGATGATCTTCAATTTCCTCCTGTGTGTTCATTGTAAAACCTCCCACCCTCAATTTAAAAATATGGTTCCTATACTTCTTTGCCTTAATAACAGAATAGAAAATTTTAGTTGGCCTATCACTTTCCATCTTTGTTTTCTATAGCACAAACCTATATTCAGCTTCTTGTAATAGTTATGCATTCTGCCTTGTTTAATTTTCTGTCTTTTGTTTTCCAAGAGAGAATGGATAAGCATTTAAGAGTTCTTGGGCTTTCATCCATTTCTGCAAACTTTCTTCCACCTTCTTCCTTATATATCCAAATTCATTTTTGTTCAACATTGCTAAAGGCTTTTCAAGAGCCTTCAAGACCTTAGCCAGGTTGTGCAAACCGTCAACCTCTTTACTAGTCCACAAATACTTTACTATTTCTTTGTACATTGGGGATAGAGATAATATATTAAAATATTTGAAGGATTTTTTGTTTTTCTTGCCTAAACTGTCAAAATTGATTAGTAGAGGAAAATGATCAAAGACCATTTCACTCTTAACTTCACAGATGACATTCTTCATTTTCTCAAACCAAATTTCATTTATCAATCCTCTATCAATTCTGCTCTATATTCTATCATCCCCCAGTCTCTTATTACTCCAGTTAAATTTGTCCCCTATAGTTTTGATGCAATCAATTTCTAGTCATCTATTACCTCCTGAAAACATGAGCATTCTTTCTTTTCCACTGCATGTCCACCTATTCTATCCTCAAATCATAAGATGAGAGTTAAAATTTCCTATCAATAACCAATGCTTATCTTTTTTCCCAAGCCTCTCAAATACTGCCACAGACTCAGCCTTTTAACTCCTGTATTGAAACCATACACCATAGTACATAAGCATATCATATTGTTCCATTTCAACCTAATTTCTGTATCCATTCACTGATCCCCTTTGTTCAGTAGACAAACTTCAAACAGATATGATCTCCACAACATTCATATCTTTCCCCCTGAAACAATGTCCCCATTTGTTTCCATTTCCCAGCCCAAACCCAGACTTCTCCACACCTCTTTTTTTCATTGTTGACCTTAGTTTCAAGCAAAAGCAGCACTCCCACTCTGTTATTAAAACAAAATCTTCACCTTGCTTTGTTCTTACTAAGTTTATTTAGACCTCTTATGTTCCAGCTAGACCAATTAATTTCCATCTAGGGGTTTCTCCTCTGGCTACACTAGGCTTTTCTCTTTTTCTGTGTCTTTTAGTTTACTAGTATCTGAGAATCTCTCTACTTTGCCTTTCTATGATATTAACATCGAGCTCACTTCCATTTTTTCTTTCCCCTTCAGTGAACTCAGATCAGTGATGTTTTTAAGAGAGGGAACATCATTAGTCTTCATTTTCACAGGCAAGTATACTTTCCATTTCTGCACTTTTTCAGCCTCTTTTTCTTTCCTTCTATAATCCTCCCCGGTGTGCCCTAACTGCAAGCATTTTTACACCTTACTGGCCTCCATTCAAACACAATTCTTTGTTGCACAGTTACTTTACGCTCATTCAGGAAAAGAATTTTTTCTGGAACAGATTCTCCTACTTCCATTTCAATTTTAACCATGGCAAGCTTTGCCTTATCCAAGCATATAGGTCTACCTAAAGGACTAACAATTTCAATTATTAGCCTAGGTTGCCAGTATTCTATGGACAAATTGGGGAGCTAAATACAAACTGGAATTCTACTGGGTTCATCAAAATTCAAATCAGAAGACCATGGTTTCACAATAATGGGTTAATATCAAAGAATATATTTCCAGCCTCAATGATTTCATCACGAATATTAACAGAGCAGAATTTCACCATAAATGTACTTTTCTCCATTTTTCGAGTTTTACTGATGTTCCTTCCCCGGATTCTGTAAAAGAAGCCTTTAGCTACTTTGAATGGCGGATTGTTGCCTGGGATTTTATATACCATGGTAGACTCCCACTGTTTCTAGCATTCTTCCACCTCCTCTATTGAGATTTATTGCATTTTCATACCATTAATCTCCAAAGGTTCTTGAAATTTCACCTCCTCCAAATCATTTTGAAATAGCCCACTCCATTTCTTCTCGGTTTCAGCTTCCATTATCTCTCCCATGACAATATTTTTCCTTCATTCGACACAATTTTTTTGAATTCGTTCATTTTGGTCATTTTTTGGATGGAGTCACCAGCCCCAAATTTTCCAAATCTTCAGACGCTCTTTGTGTTAGCTCCGGTATTGCTGGAGTTGCCCTCTTTTCCGCCAAAACACTTTTCAATCCTTCTAGATCTCCATTTTTGTCCGCCTCTTTCTCTCCTCTAATGTTTTTCTCATTCACTCTAAATTGAGCAATAGTCTTCTTCGCTAACTTTTTTCCTCTAGATTTGACCATGGCAGCAAAGCAAGCACTCACCATATCTAGAAGATAAGAAAATTCGATGAAGAACACATAGTAGCAGTGTAATCGCTCCTAGAGAGAATGTATTATTGTAATATATTAATATTTATGTGTTTATGATTATTATATTGAATTGTTCTTCATGTACTTATTAATTGCATGATTGTCACACTAAGATTGGCATACATCGTAGTCTACTTTCATGTTGTCACAATTATTGATATCCCCCGGGGAATGAAACCTAGATGTGCTTGGGGTAACAATAGTGAAGGACCGTTTGGGTGTGTGCATGTGGGTCTTCGAGTCAACGTTACAATCGACCATACAACTAGTTATCCCGAAGGGTTATGGATAGAGATAGTGTTCGTAGCACACTAGGGTTAACGTTTTGCAACCTTAGAGCCATCGATAAGGTGCTTCATCCCCCTTTGCTTCTGTAGTTCTAGGGAGAAGCATTCATAGTGGAGTGCAGGGGGCACAATTATATGGGGAGATTCAGATCTGCATAGCAGGCAGGGCCATTGTTGCACTCCCCTAATTACGGAGGCAGTGCCGATGGAAGATTACATGCACACCCTATGTGAAAGGTATGGGGAAGTGTTAACCATCAACCCCACTACGTGTCATAGACACTAAGATAGGTTTATATATCTTGAATGCGTTTGAATCTAGGATCAAAACCTAACACCAATCATGTTACGCAAATATTCCCCAAGTTATTGTTTTATACTCTCTTGCGCTTTCACATGCTCGTAGTTATTAAAAACCTCCAAATATGTTTTAGCAATAATAGTTATTCCTGACACGTGATTGGATTGACGACCCGATTGTGACTGTGCGTAGTTAACTTTTAGATTCCTAGAATCTCTATGGATGACCCCGGTCTTGCCACTCTCCATCTCATAGGTAGTATAGTGGTAGGAATGGGAGCAATAATATAAATTCTCTATCTTTGACCACTTAGTCTCCTTTCGGGTTACTGAGTGAGCCAGCTAGTAGGGAGACGGAAGATAATATATAAGGAAGCTCCTCAACTCCATTCTTTGAATGAGTTGAGAAATGATCAAGGTGAGGATCACAACAGGGAATGATTCAAAATCCTCAACCATTGTGAGTTTAGCACTTCTACTTTTAACACTGTCAATCTTATGCCTGAATGTGAAAAGTTGTAGAAAAAAATTATGTGATTCAAGACATGACTTTAGGTATATATTGGTATATCAAACTAGTAGGTATCTTCACTCTCTCATGAAAATTGATATCCCTCATAGTCTAAAGATCCTGGTATGTTTGTTATCCCTTGCACAATTCAAAAGACTATGATTAGAGATGCTATGGTGGATTTAGGGCAATCTATTAATGTTATCCCCTATTTTCTGTATAGATCATTGAACTTGGAAAAAATGCATGCAACCGGGGTGGTAGTACATTTGGCTATTCACTCCACCATATACCCAAGAGGTATCGTAGAGAATGTGATGGTTCAGGTGAATGGACTAACATTCCTGACTGTTTTTTATGCCTTGGATATGGAAAATGATAAGGAGACCACCTCTATACTGCTAGGGAGACCCTTCTGGAAAACTGGTAAGGCTAAAATCAATGTGCATAATGGAAAGTTAACCTTAAAGTGAGGCAAACACATTGTGGACTTTAACATGTATGAAAGTGCAAATTGCATTGTTGATGAATTCCCTCCAATTGTGATTGATACCCTTGATGATATTGTGCAAGAGACTTTTGATATTGCTATAAATGTGGCTTTAGAGAATAATCCTTTAAATGATGTTTGCTTTGATTCTAAGAATGCTAGCCTAGTGGAGAGTGTGGGGGAAGTTAATCCCAAAATTGAGACCTACAAAAAGGCCCTACCCAAGAACCTAGATGACCAAGTGAGTCCTGAGACCAAATCTTTAATAGAGGAAACACCCGCTGTTGAACTTAAGCCTTTACCTGAAAATTTGATGTATGCTTTCTTAGGCGAATGAGAGACACTACCGGTGATTATCTCTAGTAAGCTCACTAGTTACCAAGAGGATAGGTTGATTAAGAGGATTAGGAAATTCAAGGGAGGCATAGGTTGGACTTTAGCTGACATCAAAGGTATAAGCCCCTCAACTTGTACGCACCGTATATTATTGGAGGAGGATGCAAAGCCCGTACGACAACCTCAAAGGCGGTTAAACCCACCGATGATGGAAGTATTTAAAGGTGAAATCCTTAAGCTACTTAAAGCAAGGGTGATATATCATATCTCTGATAGTAAGTAGGTAAGTCCTATTCAAATGGTGCCAAATAAAAGTAGAGTAACCGTGGTAGATAAAAAGGATGGTGCTTCCCACTCGTATTCAAAATGGGTGGCAAGTTTGTATTGATTATTACCACTTAAATGCGGTAACTCGCAAAGACCATTTTCCCTTACCTTTCATTGACCAAAATTTTGAAAGTTTAGCCAGCTAATCTTACTATTGTTTCCTCGATGGCTATTCAGGATATTTCCGAATAGTCATCGATCCTGAGGACCAAGATAAAACTACCTTCACATGCCCTTTCAGCACCTTTGAATATTGGTGCATGCCTTTCGGTCTTTGCAATGCCCCGGGTACCTTTTAGAGATGCATGGTTAGCATATTCATAGATTTTATCGAGCATTTTGTTGAAGTCTTTATGGAAGATTTCACCATTCATAGAGATTCCTTCGACTCTTGTCTACATCATCTAGCACTTGTGTTGTAAGGAGTATTAAGACCAATATCGTATTGAATTCTGAGAAATGCCATTTTATGGTAGAAAAGGGTATTTTTCTTGGTCATGTGGTGTCAGCTCAAGGTCTAGAGGTGGATAAGGCTAAAGTGAACACAATCAAATCCTTACCCTACCCCACTAGTTTTAGAGACATTAGGTCATTCTTAGGTCACACCGGATTTTACCGGCGTTTCATTAAGGATTTTTTAAAGATTTATTCTCCTTTATGCAAATTGTTGCAAAAGGATATTGAGTTCATTGTTGATAATGAGGGTAAGAAAGCCTTTGATAGCTTGAAAAGAAATGCTTATGACCGCTCCCATCATCCAACCCCCAAATTAGTCTCTTCCTTTTGAAATAATGTGATGCAAATAATTATGTTGTAGGAGCGATATTAGGACAAAGGATTGGGAGGGTTCCACATGTCATATACTATGCGTCTGTAACTCTTAATGATGCACAATGCAATTACTCAACCATGGAGAAAAAGTCGTTGGCCATAGTATTTGCCCTTGAGAAATGCAGGCAATATATGTTGGGCACAAAGGTCATAGTTTACACGGATCATGCGGCTCTTTGCCACTTGATGACTAAGAAGGAAGAAAAACCTAGACTCATTAGGTGGATACTTATTTTGAGTGAATTTGACCTTGAAGTGAGAGATAAGAAGGGTAGTGAGAATGTGGTGTCCGATCATTTAGGTAGATTGGCAACCCTTGAGAGCCTAGATCCCACCAAGGAAAGCATAAGTTAGAACCCATACAGGAAGAAGTTCCCGACGAACAATTGTTCGAGGTGACAACTAGACAACCTTGGTATGCCAATATTGTGAACTACCTTGCCACAAGGGAGTTTCCCCCCTCTTATGATCAAACAAGAAATTATATATTAACAAATAAGGAGAAAGAGTATTTTTGGGATGCTCCTTACTTATGGAAACATTGTTCCGATCAAGATATTTTGAGGTGTATTCCTGAAGATGAAGTAGAACCTATCCTTAAAAATTTCCATTCCTCCGAATTTCATGGACATTTTGGGTATAAGAGAACTGCTAAGAGAGTAGCGGAATGTAGCCCTTATTGGCCCAAAATGCTGAAACATACTCGAGAATTCATTCTAACTTGTGATTGGTTCCAAAAGGTTGGAAATATCTCATTCAAAAATGAGATGTCCCAAGTTCTTTCAATGCTAGTTGAGATTTTTTATGTGTGAGAATAAATTTCATGGGTCTTTTCACTGAGTTCGGTGGTAATTATTATATCCTAATGGTGGTAGATTGTATGTCCAAATGGGTCGAGGCCAAAGCGACAAAGAAAAATGATGTGTTAACAGTAATGAGTTTCTTCAAATCCAACATCTTCTCACAGTTCGGTGTACTCCAAACAATAATTATTGATAGAGGTACTTAGTTTTTTAATAAAGTTATGGAAAACTTTCTTAGAAAATACAGAGTGACCCATAGGACATTCACAACCTACCACCCACAAAAAAAATAGCCAAGAAGAAATATCAAATCGGGAAATTAAGACCATCCTTGAAAAGATGGTAAAACCGTCTAGAAAGGATTGGAGTAATCGATTGGATGATGCACTTTGGGCCTGCTGGACCGCATAAAAAACCCCCATAGGAATTTCACCCTTCCGGATCATCTTTGGAAAGAGATGCAACCTCTCGGTCGAACTTGAGTTCAAATGACATTGGTCCGTTAAATGCTTGAATATGGACTTGAGTGAAGCCGGGAAACATAGGAAGATGCAACTACAAGAACTTGAATAATTTAGACGTAACTCCTATGACACGGAACTAATTTACAAGGAAAAAACAAAAGCACCTCATGATGAGAAAATAGTGAAGGACTTTTTTGTTTTTGGTGTGAGGGCAACATTTTTTGTTTTTGTTTTGGGGATGTCTTGGGAGAAGTTTGGTGATATATTTTTTGACGTCATTTTGTTTGGGGATGTTTTGGATGCACTTTGGTGGTGTGCTTGATCTTTAGGGTGTTATCCTTTTGTTTTGGGGATGCCTAAGGGAGAATTTTGGTGGTGTAATTTTTTGTTTTTCTTATCATCATGTAGTATGAATCCCATTTCTGGGGCATTTTATGCCACACAAAAAATTATATATATATACCCGGCTAAGTCAGACACCTGAAAGGGCGACTTAGGCAACAATGGAAAAATCCTGGATAGGTTGAAAAACCTAAGTAAAAATGAGAGGCAAGGCCCGACTAGGTTGAAAAACCTAGGTAAAAATGAGAGGCCGGTATGGAAAAAGGTGAGAGGTGAGCTCAACATTTGTGAATGCTAGGATGAAAACCGGAAAGAGCACCCGGGCAAAATGAGAGAAATTTAGAGAAAATGGAAGCTTCGAATTGAACATCTCTTGGTAGTGTATAGCCAACAAATTAGAATCTAATTACCTTTAGGCCCAACCCAACACTCAGCCACGAACTGGGCAAAGTGGAGACATGTCCAAGCAGACTCAGCCACAAACCGAGAAAGACAAAATCATGTCCAAGACTCAGCCACGAACCGGGATTATAACAACCAAAATGCAACCCACGATCTGAAACCTAGAGATACGGAGCCACAATGGTAGTCTGCTATAAATTCAAGGAGAACAACACTAGCTTAGGTAAGTGACTCTAAACTGAGAAATTCCAATTCTCCAAAGGAAGGAACTAACTTGATCATCGGAGCTCTTTCCCCGGAAACACTTCCAGGATTTTTCTTGCAGGTTCTCGCTTACCATACGGTGATCACAGGCCATCTTGCCTGATTGGGAACACCACATTATTGGCACCATCAATGGAGGCGAAGAACATTTTCTTTTAAAGTCTTTTATCCCCTTCGGAGTAACCATGGGTTTCACCAGAAGCGAGAGAAGCCAGAATCATGAAACACAAGAATAAATGGCTGGGTGCGACCTGAATATGCATTCTAGTAGAGATTAGGATTAAAATCCCAGTAAAGAACATGAGCCAGAAAAGAGGACACGGATGATGACGATGAGAAAGCCGAATCTCCCAATGCAAATCAAGAGAATGAGAGGAAAGCTTTTGCAACCTTCTTAGAAGTGAATAGGGAACACTGGTACAACCAGTTTCTAGCCAATATCAAGCCAAAATCCTCGAAGAAAAATAGAAAAGTCAGTCAAAGGCATGAAAGCCTTAGTTACAAAGAGGAGTTAAGGGATACATTGGCAGAGGACGATACACACTAGTCACCGTTAGCACCACATCTTTGCGATTTCAAAATGCCAAAAGATTTCAAATTTTTGTTGCATGTGAAGATATATGATGGGACAACGGACCCCAAGGAATTCTTACATTCCTATCGCAATAGTATTCGATTTCGTGATGAGGAAATTGAACTAGTCTGCAAGGCTTTCCCTATTTTCTTGTCTGGAACAGCAATTACGTGGTATGATGATCTACCAAGTGGAAGTATTCAGTCTTGGCCACAGTTATCAGACTTTTTTTGGGAACTTCTATCATAAGCAAAAGATTAAAAAAATGATAGCGGACTTAAACAACATAGTCCAGGAAAGCGATGAAAGCCTAGCAGATTGCCACAATAAGTTCGTTACGGAAAGTTTTCAAGAGCGGGGTCCATTATTTCAATCGTCACTAAGCGCATTCACTGGGGTATGCCATGAAGAGAGTTTTACAAGGAACTCACTAAAAACATGTCTGAGGACCCAAGAGAATTTTATTAATGATTGAAAAGCATGTGTGGACTGAAGAAGCAAACAACCACAAAATAGAGCATGAGCGAGGTGAAAAAAGGATATTTGAAGATCCAAATTAGGGCTTTGTTAAAAAGGTAAAAGGGAGTATCCCTTTCAAAGGAAAAGATTCGGGAGTACAGATGGCAGTATTTCCGGAAACTCCTTTAACAAAGTCACGAAAGGAGATTTGGCAAGAAAATAGGGAGTTGTTTTGCGAACCTATTCAAATGATAAAACCACCAGAAAAATGATCTAGCGAATAATATTGCGCCCTTACAAGGACCATAGACATGACATCGAATACTGCAAGGACTTGAAAAGGAAAATAGAGGAGAATTTGTGAAATTTTCAGCTGAGCCAATATATAAAAGAGGATGAAGGAAACCATTACATCAAAGCCAATAAAGTGGGAAACTTCATGGCAAAAAACCAAGGTGCGATGAATACGCAGAGCGAGAATCAGAAAATGGCAGCAGCGGTTGGTTTCGAAAAGCACTAGGTGAATGATGCCCAAGAGAAAGTAATTCTATCGATCCATGGATTAACAGAAGCTCTGTCAAACAACGCCTGGAAAGTTGAGGGTAGATATTCCCCACCACATGAACTAACTAACAAAAGATTTTTCTTCGATAAGACGATAACTTTTAGCAAAAAGACACGGTTCCCAATGCTTTGCCTCACAATGACCCGAGGGTCATTATCGCAAAGATTAGAAATGCCACAGTTCAGAAAGTATTCATTGACGACATGAGTGTGGTAAAAATTTAATTCGTTGATTGGTTTGCAAACTTGGATTCAAACAAACTGATTTGAAGAAGTCTACATTCTCTCTCGTCAGATTTACCGACGAGCGAAGACACCTTTGGGTATCATACAGCTACCAGTTACCATAGGTGAGAATGATAAAAGTTTCAACATCATGTGCGACTTTATTGTCATCGCTACACAAAGCCTATTCAATGTAATCATTTGTAGGCCTTGGATGAACACAACGAAAGCGATATGGTCCTATATAACTTGTTGATGAAATTTCCAACTTCAATAGGAATCGCAACTATAAGAGGAAATCAACAAACAACTAGGCATTTCATGATTATCACAATGAGAGCAGGAAGAAATGTTGAACAAACAAAAATGGTTAGCACCATCTCATATAATGGCTTACTCAGGCAAGTGGGACCTCAAGTGAATCTTGGAGAGGAAACTAAAATTGTCATTCTGAACTTTGTAGAAACTTCCAAATGCGTCAAGATAATAAAATATTTTCCAAGCAAAGTGAAAGAAAAAGTGACAAAAATTCTACGAAGCCACAAAGATACATTCGCATGGACTGTCCAGAACACGGGAGGAGTTAATCCAGACATAGCTACCCACTCTCTAAATATCAACGATTGGATCGAGCCAATTAAGCAAAATCAATAAAGCTTTTCTAGTGATAGACAGAAAGTGATCGAAGAAGAGGTAAGAGCATTGCTTCATGCTGATATTCTGAAGGAAGTAATTTATCTGAAGTGGTTGGAAAACCTAGTGATGGTAAATAAGACATATACAGGATGGATGATGTGAGTAGACTTCACTGATCGAAACAAAGCATGTCCAAAAGATTATTATCCGTTAACTAAAATTGACCAGTTAGTGGAAGCAATATCAGGATATGAAATCCTAGCGTTCTTCGATGCGTACAAAGGATACCACCAGATACTAATGAATCCAGATGATGCGTAAAACACAGCTTTCATAACAAGCTTTGGGTGTTTTTCTACGTGAAGATGCCATTCGTCCTAAACAATACTGGCACAACATATCAAAGAGTAGTTGACACTGTATTTTACAATCAAATAGGATGAAATTTTAAAGTATATATTGGCGACATGGTAATAAAAAACAAAAGGGTGTGTCAGTTCTCGCAGGACTTGAAAGAAACTATGGATGCGCTAAGTGCGATTGGCATGCAACTCAACCCTAATTAGTGCATAATTGGAGTAGGCGCAGGAATTTTTTTGAGGAATAGAACATCATCCAGAGGAATTAAAGATAACCTAGAAAAGATACAAGCAATAATTTACCTTTCTCAACCGCAAACAGTCAAATAAGTGCAGGTGTTGATGGGATCCCTATGATCACTTAGCAAGTTCATCTCAAAAGCTGTTGAAAAATATTTCCCACTATTAGATATCCTTAAAAATCCATGAATTTCATATGGAATGAGGAAAGTCAGAAAGCGTACGAGTCATTGAAAGAACAACTCCAAGCATTACCAACGCTGAAGTCACCAATGCCAGGAGAGTCTCTATACATGTACCTGGAAATTTCAAGAAAAATAGTTAGTTCAATCTTGGTGTGTCAAGAAGGGCAAAGACAAGTGCCAGTATACTACATCAGTAGGATATGGCAAAATGCAGAAAGGGTGTACTTTCCAATTGAAAGATTAACTCTCATATTAGTATACTCAACAAGGAGACTTTGAAACCACTTTCAAAGTCACAACATAGTTATGTATATTGACTACCCAATTTAAAATATCTTGAGCAAGCCAGAATCGTCTGGCAGAATAACTAAATGGGCTCTTGAATTAGGACAGTATGAGATCCAGTTTCAGTTGCGAACTTCAATCAAGGCGCAAGCCTTAGCAGCTTTCATCATAGAAATGATGAATGCGGATACACAAGAGGCAAGTACACCAGAAAATATTGGAATGGAAAAAGGGAAATCAAAGTGTATAGACATCGCATGGAAATTGTTCATTGATGAAGCGGTGCAAGATTTCTACTCGTAAATCTAGATAGAGGAGAACATAGATACTCACTTCGCTTTGATTACCCACTCACAAAAAATGAAACTGAATACGAAGCACTGATACTGGGTTGGAACTTACAATCCAGACGAAGGTCAAGAGAGTTAAGTTCTTTAGCGATTCAAAGATAGTGGTCCAACATGTGCGAGGAGATTATGAGGTACGAGAGGAGAAGTTGATAAAGTATTTAAGGAGAGGTCACCAACTTATGGGCCAACTTGAATACTTTGACATACAACATGTACCAATGAGTGAAAATACCAAGGCAGGTACATTAAGTAAGCTGGCAACGACTGGCTTCGATTCGTTGCTGGGACAAAATGATGTGAATATAGAAATCATACCGTTCAAAAGTATGGTCACAACAACCATGTCAATGGTATAATCAGAAGAAACAAACCGGACGATGCCGTTAAGGGACTACTTGGAAACTTGAAAATTTCCAGCAGGTAGAATCCATGCTAGAAAGTTGGAATTAAGGTCGAACAATTATGTTTATGAGGGAGGAATCTTATACAAAAATGGTTTCCTATCTCAATGGATAAAATGTGTGGGACCATCCCAAGAAAATGAAATCATGAAAGAAGTTCATGAGGAACTATGTGGGACACATCAAGAATCTCGAACAATTACTAAGAAGATAATTCGAGCAGGTTATTATAGGCCAAAATTTTTTAATAATGCGAACAACTTCGTGCTTAATTGCAAGAAATGCCAAATTAATGTGTCGGTATCACATAAGCCACAAGCTACTATAAGAGGGATATATAGAGCCTGGCCATTCGAAAAATGGGGAATTGATTCAGCTCGATCTTTCCCTAAGGGAGTTTGTAATGCAAAATTTCTAATCGTAGCGTTTGACTAATTCACAAAGTGGGTAGAAGCGAAGCCATTGGGAAGACTAACAACAGAAGTAAAAAGAAAGTTAACCTGGAAAAACATAGTTTGTCAGTTTGTGTACCTCAAACTATCGTAACATATAATGGTATGCAGTTCAAAAGTGGAACCTTCATCGAGTTGTGCTCAAAGTTAGGGATTATGCAAAAATTCACGTCTGTAGCTCATCCTCAAGCTAATGGCCAAGTGGAGGTAACTAACAGAACGTTAGTCCAAGGAATTCAAAAAGGATTGGAAGGAAAGGAAACCAGATAGATAGATGAGATACCCAATGTGTTATGGTCATACAGAACAACAATATGATAGCCCATGAAAGAAACACAATACATGCTAGTTTACGGTCATATGAGGCAAAAATAACAATAAAAAACGGGAACTCAATCCTTAGAGTGGAAAGATACAATGAAGGCAGTAATTCTAAAATGATAACATTGGATTTGGATGAACTTGAGGAGAAAAGGCATGCAATGATAACAGAGGCAAAGTACAAGGAAAAGGTGGTGCAAGCATATAAGGAGAATGTCAAGAAGACACAATTTTTTGTTGGCGATCTCGTGCTACAGAAGAATAATGCAAGCCTGGCAGAAGAAAATGATAACTATGCCCAAAGAGGGAAGACCTATACAGGGTGACAAAAGTGCATTGATATAACTGTTATGAGCTAGAAAGATTGGATGGTAGCAGTGTCCTGGCACTTGGCATGTGATCAACCTAAGGAAGTTCTATGCTTAGATCTTTAATAGGTGTTAGGAAGAGCTCGGTTGTATAGGAGCCATGATATGATCATCGGTGGCATTTTCATTGATCACATCATTGTTTATTTTCAAGCATGATCTCACCGCGATTGTACATAATCAATATCAGAGAACGTCTTTTGGGGCAGCTCACCTATAGTACTATTCACTTATAGTTTGTGTAAAATCCACAGTAACAATAGCAAAAAGTGGAAAATCATAGCACATCGCAAAGAAACCCAAATATTATATCTTGAAACCGCAAACAAGTAAATTAGTACAATTGAAACATGGAAAGCTACAGAATCAAAGTGCAAATAATGAAATCAGAAAAGCAACAAAAGTAAGCATAGATCTTGCGGTTTCGCACAATATTGATTTACAACGTCAATCTTGCAAGCTATAGATCTTGCACAAATGCATATATGCCTGCAAAAATAGCTACAAAAGCAAGCAATAGATCTTGCGGATTTGCACAGTAGGTTTACAACCTCAATCTTGCAAGCAATAGATATTACAAAAAGGCGCATATGCCTACAATAACAGTTGCAAAAACAAGCAATAGATCTTGTGGCTTCACACAATATAGGTTCAAAACCACAAACTCGCAAGCTATAGATCTTGCAAAAAAGATATGCAAAGGTGTACGCGCAAACACATGGAAAATAGAAATGTGACATTTTATATTAGTCTCAAGAGAACACATTGAAATTAATAAGGTAGCATAAAATAGAAGTACAAAGATAGTACTTGTAAAGTCTAGAGAAATAAATTATTACATCAATGAAAAGCAAGTTATCTGCGCCTTGGTGCGCGAGATAGCCCAGCAGGAGAGGAACTACTAGATCAGTGAAATTGCTCAACCTGATATTCCTCCGATATAATATGATCATATCGTCATTTCATATGCAAGTAAGTAGGGTGGCGGGTTAGCAAGTAAGTAGTGAGAATGAATACCCAAGCATACTTCACATAGTATGCTTTAAAGTTAGTTATGGGACCAAACTCTTCGTGATCAAGTTGCATACTCATGACGTCGACGGTGTCTTGATAACTTTTATTCAAATCCTCGAGGTTACGTATTTTCTCTTATAGTTGGAAAATATGTGACCTAACATACTCAGATGAATATGTGATGAATATGTGACCCAATATTCATAGTTAGATCCCTACGGCTAGTGGAACAATGAGGCTTTGTGAAGGGGCCTTGAGTTTATCTTTGTAATCAACACAAGCTTGTTCAAGCTGATACACGCACGAGTCAAGGTGGTCACACTCAGCACGAAAGTGATCATTCTCACTGTGCAAGTGGGTATTCATAGCGAACTGTTCATCAAACCTACTCTTCCACTCTGCAGAACATGTAGAAACATGATCGTATTCATCCTTCTTCTTCTTAAGATGATATAATAATTGGTAAATACGAGAAAATCGCTTATATATGAGCATGTTCTTCTAGTGAGCCTCGCGTGGTTTGCTCGCTGTAAAATTCTTTGATTCTTCTTGCTGACCGATCATTTTAACCAAGCTTAGTTTTTGTCGGTGAATAAGGTCATTCTGTAAGGCACAAAATCATTTAAATTCACGAATATAGTCATGTGACTCGCTTATAGTCTTCTTCCATCTAAGCTCCAAATCGTTGATGGTGAGTAGCATATATTTGAGAAAAACGCCCAACGAGTCCTGAACGCGACTGGAAAGGTTGAGGGTATGCATGTACGTACCAACGGATTCAAGATCAACTAAGCTACAAACAATATCATTGTCAAATGATTCAATATTGTAACCGTCAGGTAAAAACTTACTACAATGATAGTTTGTATGAGGGGATGTAGATGACGAAGAAGTAGGGACACGCCATCCAAGACATAATGAAATAGATTCCAGAGCAAAACTCCCAACAATTGAAAAATAATCACCAGAAAGTAGCCCAAAATATTCCTTGGATAGGGAAGTAGTTGCCTTAACCAGTCTAATAAGGTAGCATGAATTCTAAGACATAAACTGGGGATGTCACTCAAAATGAACATCAGAACCTAACACATCAAGAAGATTTGAAAACTTACTGTTGATCGAAATGTCAAATCCCTGCATACGAATAAATACGAGAAAAAAAATACAAAATAAGAATTTCCATACCAAATTCATATTGAAGACAGTACATATGATTCAAATACACATTAAAGTGCCATTATATATTACAGACATAAATTCGAATGGTCTAAAATTAAGTCATAACTCTAAAATTAACTAACATTAGAAGGAGAAGCAACTGTAGTCTGGATAACAAGAGTGGAGTCCTCCCTATTCGCATTTCGAGCAGAAATTTCCACGTTTGCATTCACCTCCAGGTTAGAAGATGGCTTAGGATCAGGAGAGGTAAACGGGAGGTCGTCAAGATAATTAACTTGACACTCTTGTAGCTCAGAAACAGAAGCCAAGGAGGGAAAACTGGCAAGATGCGATAACAAGGCATAAGGATGCCCACCATCAGAAATATTATTGGTGAATTTAGTGTTAAGCACAATCTTTTGCTGCTCCAATATTGCCTCGTACTTAACCAGTGAAGGTAATCTCTTCGCCTTTAAGGTAGGATTCATTTTTCGCCGCTCCACGAATCCTTACACTAGCTAACATTGCGAGCAGAACTAGAAACTTCTTCAAAAAGGTTGAATATGGAATTCGTTTTGAAAAGACGGTAAGCAAGAACTTGGGGATATATAGGCAAAGAAGGACCTTTAGTGCGGAGCCTACTAGTTTCCTTTTCAGCGGCCTGTGCACGCTTCTCAACAGCTTTAAGCGAGATCTTCATTGCTGACTCAATGCGGTTCTTCTTGCTAGCTTTGTACTGCTCCATCAGCAAACCGTTCCCCTTGGAAAATTTGGCTATCCACTCACCAACAAGATGGAAACTCTCACGAATCTTATAACATCCACCAAAAAGAGACACAAATTAATATAACAGGCAGAGATCACAATAAGAGTATACCAAAACAAGATAAGACCATTTTAAAGCTACATCGAACATAACACAACCATCGATTCATGAAGAGAGAGGCTAGAAAGAGTGGCAGGAATGGTCTCCTCTGTCAACAAATTACTGCTTCACAGTGGAAGAATAGAACGGGAGTAACTAGTGTGACCTCTCTTCTCAGAGAGCCCCAAGGCAGTCGACGAACCACCACCTCATTGTTTTCTCCTTCTTTCTTTAGCAGCAGTGGAAACATCCCCTACAAATACCTCTTCCCCTTCTGGTACTTTAATAGGTATTAATTTAGAGTTCGCTTGAGTGAGATTCTCCTGAGAGACATCATCAACAATAGTGTCATTCGGTTGGATATGCAAGGTTTCTATATCTTTAGGTTTATCATAAGGAATAAATGACCTGTCAACTGTACTCCCAACTAGATCCATATCTGTAATTCAACAAACAGTATAAATTAGACAAACACGTAAGTATAACTGAGTAATATAAAAAAATAAGGGATAAATAACGCATATGACATAGTGAAACCATAAGACAACAGTAAACAAATACCTTCGCACTCAAATTCAGCATGGTGAAAACCTATCAAGTGTTTGCTGACCTTTAAGACAACATTGGAATTAGCAGTAAGACGAACCCCCGGCTTGGAAAGCTTAGACTTAGGAACATTATAGTTCCAAGCCGAAAGGATTTGTTCGTACTCAAGATCTAGTTTCAGATATAAAAAATTTGTGCCACAAACCACAGTTACTAGGAAACCACTAACAAACTTAAAACTAGGAATGACAGGATAAAAAGTGAATTCGTCAGATGAATTTTTCACCTTCCAAAGCTGATACAATCTATGAAATAAGTAAATTGAAAAAGGGACATAGGCTTGGTACACACATGGTGAAAACCCACAATGATCGCAATATCCTTAGGATGAAATTGGGAAAACACGATTCGATAAGATAGAAACAAATCTATGATGTGTGGGGAAAAGGAAAAACAAGACCAAATTTGAGATAATCTAAACAGCATGATATTATAACCAACAGGAGGAGTGCGAACACTCTCAGAAATAAAAGGAGCTTAGGGCTAAAGTGAAGACATGAAAGGAAATTAACTTTTAAAATTTCCAAGCATTAGTCAAACAAGATGCTATTAAAGGAAGAAGAACCAGTGGGATGATCGGAATCCTCCCCAAATTTAAGATCATTAATCCGAACATCCTCGACAGGAGAACCAGTAAGATTAGGGGTAGACATTTGGGTATAAACGAATCCTAAAATTTGAGATGAAAACCCTATTAATTGGATCTACAAAATACAGATAGTATATTCCAGCAAAATTAAAAAAATAAACTTAAATAACACGCCGGAGAAGACAATCGAATAACTTACGGCCAAACGTGAACAACAAAATTGGTAGAACAGAGACACCACACAAATTCACAATCGAGAAAAAAGTTTAAGAAGGGGGAATAAGAGTAAAGGTAGAGAAACTTGCGGGTTGAGAAGGCAGAGAACGATGATGCATAGGGAAAATAAGAAGGGACAAGGAAGATGAAAAACTGAGACATTCTGAGGAACCAATAAAGCCCGATATTTAAATTAAGACACACAAACTTTAAAAATAAGGAGTCAAATTAGCTGGATACATAATGATGGAATTATGGGAAAAAAGTAAGTTACCTTTTGCATAATACGAGAAGGTGGCGGTATATAAATAGGTGATACGCTGAATAATGACGGAGTTAAGATCTTAAATTCAAAGAACTTATAAGGGAAGAAAAGATAGCGGTGGATGAGAAAATCTGGAATAGCGTAGTGAATAATGAGGAGAGAATCTCAGCCTAATGAAACAAGATCACAACAGCTAAGCCTATCAAAAGTCTTAAACTTCAAGTCTAAATTTAAATTCAAATTCAAATTCAAAACTAGATATCCCAACAAAATCTCAATTGTAGCCAAGAAACACACAACATTTCTCGAAGACAATATAACTTACTGTGATGACGAACATGTTATTGCAGTTTAGAAAATAAATAGACCACAGTTTGCACACATGCAACAAACATAGTCATCACGTCGTGCTTCATGAACTTCATAGCTGGGGGGTTTATGGCATATACCTAGCCCACAAACTAGAAACTGTTGGCCTTTATGCCCCGCCCAACACTCAACCATGAACCGGGCAAAGCGGAGACATGTCCAAACACTCAGTCACAAACCGGCAAAGCGGAGACATGTCAAAGCAGACTCAGCCATGAACCGAGATTATAGCAACCACAATGTAACCCATTATCTGAAACCCTATCAATGTGGAGCCACAATTTCAGTCTGCTGTATATACAATAAGAGCAACACTGGCTCAGGTAAGTGACACTAAACAGAGACATTAAATTCTCTGAAGGAAGGAACTGACTTGATTGTCGGAGCTCTTTCCCCGGAATCACTTCTAAGATCTTTCTAGCAGGTTCTCGCTTACAGTACGGTGATCACAAGGCATCTTTCCTGATCGGGAATACCACATCACTTGGATTGTCATTGGCGGCTTCTTTCAGCGGAGTAGGTTTGGCTTAACACTTATCACATACACTTTGCCTTTTATTGGATTGATTTTCGTGGATAGCTTACTTTTTCTTCTTTGGGGAGAGTGAGAGTTGTGAGATTCTTACATCTTTGGGGGAACTATGATTTCTTGGGAATAAGGTTGAATGTATTGGTTAACTTATCCTAGCATGCTACTTTCCTCTTGGATCTTTGCTTGTTTTAGTTTACTCGAGGACAAGTAAAGGTTTAAGTGTGGAGGAATGGATCTGCACTTCTATGCATGTGTTAACCAATGCATTTGACAAGTTTGTCATTATGTTTTGATTGGTTGATTTCTAATTTTAGTTAGGTTTACATTACAAAGTGTTGAGATGACCAATGTTGGTTTTATCATCTAAATCTCGAGTTTTGTAGACTTAATTGAATCTAATGGACACTTTGTCCTACGAGCACCTAGATCTTCCTTTGTGAGCTTACTAGTAGGTTGTTCATGGGGATTTCAGTGTAGTTTGTAGAAGGTCATTCACAAGGGTATTAGTATATATTAGAAGGTCATTCGCAAAAAACTGTAAAAAAAAATACCCTTGATTTAAAAAAATTTAAAAATATATATATATATATATAAATAAGAAAAGTCCATTTTGCCCTCCACTCCTCTTATTCTTCCTCATTTACTTTTGTTTTCTTCTACAGCCTAAGGGTCTAAACCCTAGTATTTCTCTCCGAAATAATACGGTGGTTGCTCCGAGGGGCTCCGGTGCTACGTCGTCAATATGAACCTTTGGGAATCCTCAGAAAGAGTGTAAAGGCACAAGGGGCAGATTGTGGCATACGCAACGATTGCGGTATAAACGGATCTGCCGAGGGCGGAGAGGAGATAGAGAATGGCAACGACCTTGAAGAAGGGGTGCTTGTCCTGGCCGGTGACGACAATGCAAAAAATGAACTCGGCGACACCGATGGTGTTGGCGAGGCAGGCGAAGATGGAGTTGGCAGCCTCCTATGAAATCTGCTACTCGAGGACCATGACGGGGACCAGGATGTTCATTTGGCGGAAGAGGAGGCCGAGAATGGTGACGAAGTAGAAGATGATGGTGAATATGTCGGAGATGAGATACGGGGCTCGAATTCTGATTTTACTCCGACGTTTTTTGAGGTTGAGGTGGTGTTTTTAGACTTCCCCTTTCCGGTTTTCTTCCGGCGCCGGAGATGAGAGACACTAGATTTCACCTTCTCTTTATCCCCTTCCATCGGTGAGACAGAACCAAGCTCTTAATCTGTTTGTTTAACTTAATCTATTGTTGTTGTTGAAAGTGGACTTTTTTATTCATCTAAGTTGCCATCGCCGTGGTGGCAGAACAGGCGGAGGTCCAGTGACAGTGGCTGTGGAGCGGCGGAGATCCGACGGCAACGGTGGTGCTGGATGGGGTTTGAAGATGAAGAAGAGTCCTAGGGTAATTATTTCATTAAATTTTTAGTTTTAATTCTAGGGGTATTTTAGTCTTTTTAGGTTTGGTAAATGCCGGAATAGTGCGAAAAGGTTATATCGACACATTTTATCAAAAACTTATGATTAGAATTGCACTTTCAGATTTTACAGGGTTTGATTGACACTTTCATAAAATAATAGGGTTATATTTGTATTTTACCCTATCATAAAACCATGTGCAGTGGTAAAAATCACAAATGGTTTCTTAGCAGTTAAATACATGATTAGTCTCAATCTCTCTCTTCCACCTCATCCTAAAATATTACTAAGAAATCACTCCATTTTCTTTTCCACAATGGTAAAAATCACTCTCTCTACTATTCATGGACTTCACTTGATTTTCTTTATCCTACTCATTAATTTTAACATTTACATCAACTTTTAAATAAATATATCCACCCAAAATAAAAATACATGTGAAATTTAATAATACATTTTATCTTAAAATTTTCATTTCATTTTTTGTAAAAAATATTAAATATTTTGTTTTTTCGTTTTTGAATATATCATTTTTTTAAAAATAAATTTTGAAAATGTATTTTGTTCTTACGAAAGCTATTGTAGAAAGAAAATCAAGAAAATACAAGCATATTGTGAAATTAGTGTACGTGTTAGGTAAGTCTCACCAGATGAGAGAGTGTGGTTTCTTCAGTTTCTTAGTAAGAAACCAAGGGGTTGTTTTTTAATAAGAAATCACCACTGTGGGCTTGTGTGGTTTCTTAGTAGTTTACAATTAAGAAACCACTAAGAAACCACCACCGCTCATTCTTTAAGACCATACGCAATGATAAGAAACCACTCCAATCCCTCTCTTCCAGCTCAACCTAGAAACTACTCTATTTTTCTTCCACAGTGGTAGAAATCACTCTCTACTATTTATGTGTCCCACTTGATTTATTCTATCTTATTCATTAATTTTAACATTAACATTTCATTTAAATAAATCTATCCACCCAAAATAAACTTAATGTGAATTTTAATAAAATATTTTTTAATTTTTTTAAATATTTCATTTTATCGCTTTTGAATATAAACTCATTAATTTTATCACTTTATTTTCTTTATCATACTCATTAATTTTAACATTTACATCAACTTTTAAATAAATATGTCCACCCAAAATAAAATACATGTGAAATTTAATAATACATTTTATCTTTAAATTTTCATTTCATTTTTTTGTAAAAAAATATTAAATAAATTTTTTTTCGTTTTTGAATATATCATTTTTTTAAAAATGAATTTTTTTTGTTCTTACGAAAGCTATCGTAGAAAGAAAATACAAGCATATTGTGAAATTAGTGTACGTGTTAGGTAGGTTGCTCTGAAATTAGTGTCTGTTGCTCTAAAATATATTATTTTTTAATCTTGCCTAAATACAGAAATATTGAATAAATAATTTTTTTGGTAAAATGATGAAATATGTTCTAGAGTAATTTAAAGTTGATTACTTAGAAGTAAGAAAGGGAAATTAAAAAGGATTACCAATATGTTCTTATACTCGATTGTTGATAAATATTTTGTTACATATTAGGAAATTACAATGGGGGTGTATAGGATAGTATTACTTTCGAGCGAATTTCAATTTGGAATTACAAGTAAATGAAAAAATAAATAAAAACAAGTTTCTCATTTTCTCATAAGTTTCCCACCAACATTCTTTTCCTCATTTTGGTTTTCCAAATGTGAAGTTTCTTAATTTAAGATGTATTGTATTTTTTATATTATTAATAGGTAAGATTATGATTTTTAGGTAAGATTACATTTATATAATATTAATTTAGATAAGATTATATATTCTTTTTTAATGTTAAAATAACATATTATCAACTCTTAATGATGAAATATATAACAATATTAAATTCAACATATAGATCCATGCATACACAATAAAATGTTATATAACTAAATTTTAAATTATAATAAAATATTACATATATAAAAGATGAAATAAAATATAAGTTTCTATTTAAACAACTCATAACTTTTACAATTAAATTAACAAATAACTCAAAACACATGGAGATTTGAATACCCAAAGGTAGAGTAAAAAGTGGCATTAAATGTGGGGAGATGGGAGTAGGAAAATAGGAAAAGAAAAAAGAAAAAGGGAGGAAAATGTGAAGGAAGAGGAATCAGAATTGAGAACCGAACACAAACAAAAAATGGGGGAGAAGAGAAATAGAAGAGGAGAACCGGAGCTGGGGGGAGAACGGGCGGTGGAGAAGAGATGGGGCGGGGGAGGAGAAGTAGTTGGGGGCTGCCGGAGGAGAGGGATCCGGGGGCGGCCAGAGGAGAGGGAACCGGAGGAGGCAGAATAGGAGGAATCGTGGCAGCTGGAGGAGAAGGAACCGGACTGTCCGAAGGAGAAGGAATCGGGCCATCCGGAGGAGAAGGGACCGGGGCTGGGGGGAACGGCCGGAGGAGAAGGGACCGGTGGAGGGCGGCGAGAAACCGACGGCTGGAGAAAAAAAATCACCACCGGCGGAGAAAAAAATACCGGCAGCATGAGAATGAAACAGCGTTGGCGGCCGTCGCCGTCCGCCGGCAGGCCAGGTTGTTCATAATATTGATTATTTAATCTTAAATGTAATATATTAATATTAAATGTAATTTAATTACTATATATTGAATCTCAATATTTCCAAATATTGACAAAATACAAAAGGTTTTTCTTCAGTACAAAATACAGGGAGTAAACAAGTTAAATAAATGGCGTGATATATCGATCCACTTTCTTTTGTGACGTTTCGTTGGGGTGAATCAGAAAAGGGAAAGGGAATCTGAGATATTGATTTACTTAGTTAGTGTTTGGTTTAGATTTTTTTTATCATTCTCTTCCTCCATTTTAAGTTTTACAATTATTCCAACTAGGGGTAATGTAATTCCCTAGTCTTACCTTGGGACCGACATTCATATTCCTTTCTGTAGTCTTCCTCTACTCTTCTATTTTTCTCATTATTTTCTCAACCCCGAAACAAGATTATACTTTATATTTACGATCAAAATAAATGTTACGAAATTATGATTACACTTTCAATTAAAATATTACAATTTTATTTTTGTATTATATATAAGACAAATTTAAATGAAACTATAATTTTTATATGAACTCCTTTTTAATTAAACAAAAATATTTTTAAATTTATACTATGAATAATAGTTATATTATTTTATAATAAATATATTATTTTTATATAAATACTATCATTTTTATAATTATATTATATAAATAGTAATATATTACATAGTAATGTTATTCTTTAACTTAATAAAATTTAAGACAAAAAATTAATTTCATACTTAAAAATAATATTATAATTTTACATTTCGAGTTAATCATGGTGGAATATTAATAAAATTAATATTTTATATAATTTTTATAAAAAAAATAATTTCATAAATATTATTATATTATAGAGGTCAGCCAAACAAATTGATCATCTCATCGGCTTCTTAACCAGATGAAAAGGAAATTAATATGTGAAGTTTTAATTTGGTTATGATACTTTTGATGGAGGTGGTGATATTCAGGTGTAATATGGTTGTCGATGTTGAATAATCAATGTTTGATTTATAAAATATAATTATTTTATTTGAAAAATATTTATGTGTTGATGGATATAATACATTATATAATATTTTGGATTTGCCTCGATTATATATATTTTTTTAAATAATATCATCTAGATGTCCATTATTAAAAGATTTACGTATGTGATTTTTTTCACATCATTATTAGCACATTTTTATATCAAAAGAACTGCATATTTTTAAATCAATCTGTCGCATCTGATATGAAATAAAAAAAAATGTAAAGATGACAATATGTAAATAAAAGATTTACGACAAATTATACATAGTTTTACATTTGTTTTTAATCACATACAAAATAAATTAAAGATGATGAACTACATAGTATTTTATATTAGGAAATATACAAATATAACCCTATATAATTGATAAAGTGTGGATATAATTTTGAGATAATTTTTAGTGCAAAAACAACCCTAACTATTTTTACATAAGTGCAAATATAACTCTAAAGACTATATTCCGGAATTGACTGGCCATTTGCGGTCATTGACCGACCAAAAATGACCAAAATACCCTTTCAGCCTAATCCAAAAACTTGAAAGACAAAAATGATCATTTCTCCTGGAATATCAACCACCTTCGTCGATGCAACCACCACCTCCATCATTGCATCTGCACTACCTCCATCACCAAGCTACCATCGTTAATCTTGTGAACCCTAACATGGGTCGCTGCTTCAAGATCGGAGAATAAATCTGCTATTTTCCTGTCGCAGGCAGATGAGTTTCTCAAGTAACCAATTGAGATAAAAAAGAAGTGAATCCATGGAGATCTATCATGTGGGAAAAGCCATGGAGACAAAACAAGTTTAGATCTTGATTCATCCGAAATCTTTCTCGAACAAGATGTGACGAAAGTTGAGGTTGCACAAAATCCAGACTCTCGTATAGAGATTAATTCACTTCGCATCTTCTCGACTACCTCTACCAACCCCTCTCCCCGCTCGCTACCCCCACAGCCCCACGCCACTTCTACCACCATCCGTCCCCATTTTCGGCGCCGCTCAACCAAGCACCTGAAAATTGAGACCCACCACCCCCTCTCCCCGCTCAATAATCTACTTGCTATAATTTGCTCTGGAGCTTAATTAAATAGAGCATAGTAATTAAGGGAGGTTGTTTTCTCTATTTTTTGGTAAGCCGCCCTCACGCATATCAACGTCACGGCCAATATTGCAAATCACCAGCGCTCGCCTCAGGTACCTTCGTCTTCTCCAATCGGTTTCGCTTCTTCCGCTAGCGCCTCTTCAATGACTGGTGGTTTGTTTCCAGTGGTCTCCTGCAGCAAGCCGTTTCCCACATCCGGCATTTTCGGTGTTTCTCCACTGAGTTCGGTCATTTTTTTTGGGGGTCGGCGGCTTTGGATGTGACGAACATATTGAGAAAGATGGTCAAGCCAAACAAAAGGTACTGAATTAGTAGGTCAAGCCAAACAAAAGAAAAATGAAAGAGGAAGAATTAGGGTTTTATGGGTATGAATATAATTTCAATTATTTTTGTATTTTTAATTTTTTTTACACAGGGGTAAAATAGTCTTTTTATTGAATTTCGGTCTTAGACAGCCGGAAAGAGTTATATTTGCACATACACTAACTATTTTGGGTTGTATTGCACTTTCAATTATCACAGAGTTATATGTGCATTTTTTTGAATTATGTAGGTTATATATGCACTTCTCTTTATATTAAATATTTTTTGGGCAAAATACAGAAATGACCCTATGATTTCACAAAAGTGCTAATACAAACCTGTAAAATCTAAAAGTGTTATTATAACCCCAACTTTTGCATCAGATGTGCCGATATAACCTTTTTATATTATTCCGGCATTGACCGATAATTTTCCGGCATTGACCAAAACTAAAAGGACTAAAATATCCATAGTCTTAAAACTACAAATGTAATGACTAAAATACCCTAAATTCTTCTTCTTCATCTCAAAACCACCGCTGCCCCCCACCTTTGGTGCACCAATACCACCACCGCCACCATCATTAAGCCACCGCGGTCGGAATCTCGAGTTTTGTTGCATTACCGCCTCACCACCTCTCCCCTTCTGCCCAACACTACCTCCACCCGCCCAGACTCGCCGCCACCCAGCACCACCACCGTCGTGGAATTTTTAGATCCACATCTCCTCTCAGATTTTACGATTTCAATCTTGGGTCATTGGCTACCTTCAAAACGCAAGCTAACAGCCCTTTAACATTATCGACCTTTGGCGTTCCTCGATTTGCTCCGGCACAGGTTACTTCGCCACGATTTTCTCCGTCGCAGGTTTGCATTATCAGGTCCGCCGTAGATTTGCTCTGTCGGTGGGGCAAAGTACCATATCCAGAGCAAAAAGGAGGAAAATGAAACTCTGGTGGGGCAGTACTAGGTCCGGAGCAAAAAAAAGAGGAAAAAGAAGCTCTGGTGAGGCTTTCAAAATTAAAAATCCAGAAAAACTAAGCTTTGTTGCGTAATGAAGGTTTGGGATGCAAAATGGGAATGAGAAAATGAGGAAGAAGAAGAAAAGGGCAGGGCAGGGAAAAATGGACTCTTCTTACTTTTTAAATTTTAATTATTTTAGTCAAGGGTATAATGTTAAGTTTACTGAATTCCAACCTATTTAAGATTGTTAGGGTTAGATTAGCACTTTCGTCTAAATAATAGAGTTAGAATTACACTTTCATGTTTTATATGGTTATATTGACACTTTTGATCAAAACATAGGGTCATTTTAGCACTTAACTCTATTTTTATATGAATTAGATATGACAATAATTCATAAAATACTTTTATATATTTTTAGCAGATTTGATAATGTGAAATATTTTATACTTGTGTATTTTATTTGATAAATAATGTTAGTAATTAATATTTATTTCCCTACTGTGGATCAAATAGTAACATAGGAAATGAAAAGGAATTTGATTCTCTTTCCACTATTAAACCAAACAGATTTTAAAAATTAGGGCTATTCCTTTCCTTCTTTCTCTTTTTTTCCCTTCCACATTTGAACCAAACAGCCCCTTAGTAACAAACCGATGAAACCGATAGTGGTTTTTTAATAAGAAACCATTTTTAAAAACCACTTAATGAACCACTACTTTGAACTTGTGTGGTTTCTTATCATTAAGAAATCACCCTTTCCCATGATAAGCATTTAGAAGCCGAGATAGGTGGCGGGAGTAGTAAAATTTAAATGATGACCGCCTATAACTACTCATTCTTGTCTCCATACGGGATAAGCTAATCGCACATCAATAAATTCCTATTTAGACAAAACAGGAATTGGCATTGCCAATTTGCCATCATCACTTTGAATCTCCAGCTACAACGATGGCGGAAGAAAAACACCTTCTTCCAGGCCCCTTGAAGTTCTTCACCAACTCCCACCCTTGGCCCTCCACATAACGTTCAATCTGCAAGTTTGCACTAGGTTAGAACATGATGGATTAGGTTGTGTGAACACAAAACTAAACAAGGCAGTAGGAAAACATGCATAAATACCGTGGCTGTCATCTCTGTTTCAGTAGGAGCCCCTCCAATCACGTAAATCGAGTCGTTCAGAACAACTGCAGCTGCATTTCCTCTGAACTGGTTCATGGGCTCCCCACTAAGCCATCTTCCCAGTCGAGGATCATACATCTCAACACTCGATGTCATTTCCGTTCCATGTTCCATCATATCCACCCAACACGTATCTGTTTAAGCAAATATCGACCAGCAATCAGTCACCAGTGGACAATAATAAACACTAGTTACAATGAATGGGAAGAGTGCACTTACAACTTTTCATTCATCACTACAAGTGAGTGGCCGCCTCTTGGTGTACTCATTCCGTTGATTTTGCTCCAAGAGTGTTCCCTGGGATCAAATCGTTCTGCGGATCTAAGAAATGAATTCCATTAAGCATAACAGTCCAATGCCATGCGAAGCAGATTAAAATTTCATGCCAATATGTTTGCATTAAATTAAATCAAGATTCTACTGCTTACTGGAGATAGTATCCATCATATCCACCAACAGCGTACAGCGCACCATTGAGCTCTGCTGCAGCAAGAGCAGATCGCTGGAGGATAAACACGTCAGCAGAATGTACTAACCTTTGTACACACTTGAACACTTATACTAGGCATTGTATGAAGGGAAATTTGGATCTACTAAGTAGGGTAGTAACTTATAAAAGGGAAAGAAATTTCCAGATTATGTCCTGGATTTTTGTAGCACTGAGATCTAAAATCTTTCAAGCAAATTTTTTTTGCTTTGCAGAAATAGAAATAAAAAGGATGCCACAATACATTCCTCGGTAAGTACAGTAAGATATTCAAAATAATAAGACCATCAGATTAGAAACTGTTTCTTCAAGCTATGAGAAACTGTAAATTCCTCTACAAACAGGAAGATATATGAATAAAAGTTCAACTTGAGGAATGCTTGAAGATATTACAACTGCACAATGACTAATTAACAGAAAAGATAAAGCACGACTACATCACGTATCTTGAAATATTCAGAAATACCTTTTGTAGCATAGAGCGGGTTCTGATCCATCGGCCAACATTTATATCGTACATTTCAACACATGATAAACTCTCAATTCCATCATTACCTCCCATTGCAAAAAATTTGTTGTCCAAAGGAGCACCAGCTAAATGGTGTTTTTTCGTATTCAGAGACGGCCGCGGACTCCATATATTGTGAGCTAGGTTATACGATTCAACTTCATTAAGAGTCCAAATTGGGGGTGAGATACATACACACATACAGACACACAAAGAGCAAGCTGATTGGTACCTGTGTCATAGCCCTCAAAACCATTTCCACCACCAAGCACGTAAAGTTCTCCAATCATGTCCACTACAGCTGTGTGTGAGCGAACACAGCTCATTGGCTTAAGAGATTTTAACACATCCTGAGAAGGAGAGTATAAATCCAATCTTGACAACCACGAGGAGCCATCATATCCACCCACCAAAAATATTGATTCCCCGTAGTCCAGGTGAATATCATGATCATCCTGTACTTCAGGTTCAATCCCATTTTCAATCACCTTTGAACCATCAGACTCTAGACTGCCATTTTCAATCACCAGAGAACCATCTCCCTCTAGAGTTTCATTTTCATTCACCATAGAGCCTTTTGACTTTAACTCCAGCATCATGACTCTACTCTTTAGTTGTTTGATTTCGTCTTCTGCCCCCAGCTGGCACAAAAGAAAAGTTAAAGAAAGTACTTAAAAAAGACTGAAATTTTCTCTAGCACATGTTTGTAATAAATAGGCATGTTCAAAATAATTACCAGCTTCTGTTCTACATGATAAAATTTTTGGATTTGTTCTTCTCTGAAAGCACATAGCTCTCTCATTTCATCAAGCAACTGCAGTGTAAACAAAAAAAATTGAATACTTAGCACATATAAAGAGCAGTTCAATATAAACATAAGATATTAAAAATAAAATCATAAACTGCAAGAATATTAATATCAAGCACCGGACCTGCACAATAATTGCACCATGGTTGCACAAAGAATTTCCAGAATTGCTGTCACTATTCATCCCTGAAATTCGCAAAGATTCTATCCCTGATTCCTCCTCATTGCCGGTGGATATTTTCTCAACACATCCTCCCTCAGGTACTTCTGAGTATTCGAGGTTCTTTTCAGCCAATTCTTTTAGATGTTGGTAAATGATGTCCCTTGCTTCTCTGTCAACCTCTTGATGATCCAGTGATGGCTCCTGTAACTGTTGATTACGACATTCTTGGGAGTTGACAAGGTTACTCCTTACAACTGGAGGACCTGAAGCTCCTATCACCTCTCTTTTGCTATCTGGGGGTAGAGGGTGAGACACAGTGATCCATCCAGCATTACCCTGTCGTGCAGATGAACCAGGAGCAATTACCATCGCAGATATTCTGGACATCAATCTAGCTGTTTGCCCATGATCAAGCTCAAACCAGAATCGGATTGAAGTATAGTAGTTGTCCAGAATTATTGGCTTGAACTGATCTTCTGTTAGCGGCTGACATTGTTGGCGCATGCGTACTTGAACCTGAATTAAACTTGGCAATCTTTAAAACCTGTACATTTAAATTGGACAAACTACCATACAGCAACACATATATAATTTCATGTAATAACAGCTACATGCAAAGGAGTCAACATTCTGTTGGAGTTTATATTGGAAATATCACAATTAAATTCTCGAAAATAAGGTTAACACAAGCATGCATCAAAAGAATAATTTTATTAATTGATCATGCATTACAGTTCATGCTAAAAATTAAATACGAAATT
>JAULKM010000010.1:6791577-6804802 GCA_032355605.1 Rubia tinctorum
TTAATGTGTTTGTATCAACATGTTTCATTGCAGGAAAGCTTCAAGGTTGAAAAATATTTGACTGAGGGACAAACTAAAATATTGAAGAAGGATGTTTTCAAGAAGCCAAGAGACCAACATCGGAATCGGAAGACAAAGTTGGAAAACAAGTACATACATGATGTGGACAGTGGAGAGAATAAATCGAGTGTGAAACCGTGGGAGCGATATAACTGGATGGATGAGGAAGAATTAAGGTTGTTCGAGGCTAGGCATTGAAGTGCTGATTTCATGGTATGATTATCTACAACTGACATTACAAAACTTTCTTACTCATCATTTGCTTTACTTTCATGGTAAAACCATTTCATGCTTACCCAATTCCTCTCCTTAGGCGATACAAGAAACTGCAATATATCAGTCGGCCTCAAAGGATTACATCAACCACACTAGAAGAGGAGAGAACCGATCAATCCATGAGAAACTTACCGAGAAGCTTAGGGAAAACGAGAGGAATAAGTTGGCCGATCAAGGGTTCAATGAAGAGGAGATTGAGCAACAACTCAATCAAAAAAAATTCAAGTCGGACAGATCACTTGTTTAACAAGAGTCGAACAAGGGAAATGGAGGGGACTACACATCAAACAAATCTCAAACGATTACTAAGGACATTGTAAGTTCAATACATTCCTTGCACGTAAATTGATTTCAATATATTGTTTCTGTTTGTTACCTATTTAAAATTACCTTGATATTTCAGCTAGGTGAGGACACTCTGATCAAGGCTACAAACAAGAAGAATAACCCTGCTACGTACTGAGGGACTTAAACTGGCCTATCCACTAGTTCGATAATGTTGGAGAGGTCTTGGATAGAGTGGTCGATTGGCCGGTCTCTTTGATAGGACGGGGAGAAGAGCAATCAAGTGACGACAATTAAGACGAGGCCAACATGGAAATGTACGACGATGAGGAAAACATTATGATTCTCACCGATGATTATGTATATTCTCGTTAAACCTTTACTATATTTTTCACACAAATTACAAATAAAAGTATTGCGTTCAACAAATTATGTTATTGAATTTTCGTAAGAGGGGAAAACTAGTACATCTTCGAGAAATCAGTCTCACTCAAGCACCAATTACCATTCATCTGCAAGAGTAAAAATCGTCTAGAAGTCACCCAAACAGGTTCTTTTTAGCACAACCACCATACATATTCCTTAAATAAAACTAACAATTTCAGGTCATATTGAATTCCATTTTGTGTAACTTTACCCCTGCAGATTCATAAAAGGCGAAAATTGACAGACTACCCGCTTATGGAGAGGTACATCGTGGATTGCAATGCAGTAGTGATGGAAATGCTAAAGAATAATTACTGTATGTTCTTCCCGATTTGTTGACAATCGACCTTTGTTGTCAAGCACACCAACGGTGTGGGCATAGATCAGCTAGTCAAGTTCGGCAACAAGCTCAAAAACTTCCACTAGATGACCTAGATTGATATGCCCAAATAGATGTGTGGATGGGGTGAGTCTCGAACCCTTCACGCTTACTTATATTTTTAATAGTTTAAGATTCAATTCTTTAAATGTCCTTACTGTAACAAGCACCTCTAGGAGAAGGTCTACGAAACAGATGTGGGTTGCATCCAGTTCTATCCTTCAAATATGGGAGGCTTGACAAACATCGACATGGAGGTTGAAATGTGTTTTGGAGATATTTGGAACATAGTGAATATAACAGAAGTTGTACATTGTGCCCTACCTTAGAATATAAGCCCCAATTCCTTACATTTCAAATTAGTTCCTTTCCAAAGTTAACTGGTGTAATTTTCCTGAAGCGATCATTTAACTCATCATTGTCCATCCTAGCACAAAGGAGGTTTTTACACTTTACACATTGTCGGGGGGTATCAAACCAACCAACTTGATCGAACATAGGGTGCTATCCAGGTACTACTATCATTCAAATTAAAATACATCAATGTAATATACTTAACGATTTATTTTTTTATTCATAGCTTGCTTGCACACACCAAAGGGAGAAGAGAAAGACTGAATCGAAACCCTACTGCACCTGGAAAATCAAGAATATCAACATAAGTCATTCCATCCTAAAGTTCCATTTCAACCACATAATTTATTAACTTAGTAAATTGGTATGAATGATCCTTTTTTGTTGCAGTACCGGTTTCAGTGTGGTTCGTGGCAATGCAGGCACTCTATCATGCTCTGGAAGAACTCGTGTTGGAGACAAAGTTAATCGATATTGTGGAGATAAACATCACATTTCACAAATAAATATTCATAATTTCGATTACAAACGACATTATTCACTATATTGTAAGTGTCTAAATCGCAAATATTTCCAGAGGGGCAAGGAGCATACCAAGTTTGTGAAATTCGGGGTGTTGTCGAGAGATGGTGCAGGCTTTGGATAGATGAGTTCCAGCAACAAACAAATATTTTGTTGCACCTCTTGAATGATAAGAACGACTTAGTAGATTGATTATTGGGCTCTTGTTAGGTGTACGGTGATATTGAACTTGTGTGGTTTCTGATTTTATTGCACTCGAATTCATAAATTTTCTCTTTTCACAAATGGATATTTCTATTCTCACAAATGGATATTTCTTAATATAAATTTGTTATATTTACGAATCAAATAATTCTGTATGTAATTACCTCGGAAATTATTTGAGAGGCCCAAACGGAAATCAAATTAATTGCACATTGCAGAATTGATATTAAACTTACACAGATATGATTCAATACATACCGGTGTAAAAATTGTACGCACCGATTTCTTAGACTACCCGTGTAAGAATTGTACGCATCAGTTTCTTGATCTACTGGTGTAAGACCAAAATGCACCTCTATTTCAAATACATATGCAGTGTGATTAATACGTAGGCAGTGTAATTAATTGGTAAGCAGTGTAACCGGCTTCAAACTTTGAACTAATGGTGTAATTAATATACCGGTATACATAGCCAAGGTGAAAATAGAGGTTTCAATATAAAAATTAAATAATTGTCTACACCAGTGTACGTACAACTACCGGTGCAATTGTAGTCGCGCTCCCCACCAAAATCATACTTACCTCTACCGGTATTTACATAAGACACCGGTATGAAAAATGGTGTATCAACTGTACACCGGTATTTTATGACTCACACTGGTATACTATACCGGTGCGTATAGCCTACAACACTGATATCCTGTACGGTGTCATTACTACAAATTAGAGTTATTGTAATACTTTCCTTGCAACACTTATTAAAAATGTTACAATAGCTTATGAAGTGTTAATTAAACCTTTGAAATGTGTTACATAAATATTGAAAAATGTTACCTAAATTTGAAAAGTGTTACGTTAGATCTAATGCAACATCACTTAAGGTAATACTTGTAAAAGTGTTACTTTAGGTGCTAATAGTACTAAGTTGAACCTATTGCAACACTTAATTTTACAAGTATTACCTTATGTGATGTTGCATTAGATCTAACATAACACTTTTTAAAATTTAGGTAGCACTTTTCAATATTTATGTAACATTTTTCAATAGTTTAAGTAACACTTTATAAGCTATTATAACATTTTAATAAGTGTTGCAATGAAATTGTTACACTAGCCTTAGTTTGTAGTAGTGTGCATATGTAACCACCGAATACACCGCTATACTTACGTACTAATATTTTGGGGGCCAAAATACCGGTGCAATTACACTGAATTACCGGTGCTAATGGCCCTGTCCTACAGTATTGGATCAGATCAGAATGGATATGTTCTTCCATCCTTAACAACTGCTCAAGAAGATCAAGGATGACACTGCACCAGGAAAGAATCCAGCAACACTTAATTGAGAATTCGGATCACCATAAACAGCCACCATTTAACTGGATTGCCGAATTCAGGATCGATCTTATCAACTGGTCCTTAATTACCATATCTTTTTTCAGCTGTAGTTTGGTCATCGAATCATGCATCCTAGAAATGATGGTTCTAGCTCGTATCTAGTCAATTAGCAGCATTTCAAATGTTTAAGGTGGGTAGTTATATAAATGTTTGATGTGCCTGTAAAAATCTTCCCACTTTAATGATTAGTTTAGACGTTATCTAATCATAAGAAACTACATAGAATACTAATACTTAAATTAAATACACAAAACTTAAAGCACGCATATTGATTCAAAGAAAACAAAATTCACAGTACTGAGTTTTGCACAAATTTGTGGAATTAAATGGTCACCCTGTCTTGCTTGTACTGCCACGCTGATCTTGCTCGAACAATCTCAGCCTTGTCTTCTTCCATACGAAGCAAATGTGAGCATTGCCAACCCTCACTGCCATTTTTTACTGTTTTTACACTGGAGCCTTTTATACTTGTTAAGGATTCAAGAACATTGGACTGCCGACATTCGCGCCGGTACTCCAGTGTCATGCTGGTTAGGTTATAGTCTTCTAATATCTTAATCGGCACACTCTGCGAGACACATAATAAGCATTTCAAATGGTCTGTTCAAATGACAGTATATGTAATAGTACTAGTACAACTACACTTCCAAGTTTCAACCATGGCGAAATTTGGACTAGTTAACAATTTATATAACCTAAAACGTGAAACAAGGTTAATCGTACCTCCAAAATCCATCCTATGTACTTAACATTATTGACGTGCTGGTTGGCATCCATGTCATTCCATCGAGGCTGAAATGTATTTGAAGAATCATAGGAAGTGAGGAAAGATCGATCGATATAAATTTTACTGCCAGTGTCAGGGCTAGCTCATGATGAACGTTATAATTGCAAGTTAAGATGTGATGCAGACAATATAGTAAATGTAATGCAACAATCATTAAGATTGCAAACATAATTTTTACTGCAGGTAGATAACTAGGGTAAAAGAGAGTGCTTACAGCTAAGCCTGATCGGATCCTTTGTGCTGTTTCATCATTTAATTTTTCAATCTTTTCGCTGTCTGCCTCTTCTGTGGATATTGCAACTCTATTGAGGTAAAAGGGTTGTACTTCGTCTCTCACTTCATCTGGGATTTTACACAATCTTCTTGTTTCTCTGTTCATGATCACCCAAGTGCTGCAGTACGAATGGTAAATCAATGAATCCATAGATTTTACATTACAAACATAAAAATATTCACTTAAATTTTAGTCGTTTAAGTGAATATGCTGTGCTTCCAGTCATTTGTCTTCGTTTTCTGTAAAACTACAAGGATAACAAGAAGAATTGCTTCTGTTTTGATCAGGGAGAAATTCAGATCAAACGGCTACTTACAAAGAACCAAACAAATGGGTTTGATGCTATTTACAAAGAACCAAATGCAATATGCAGCTTAGAAATCAGCCAGTCTACCTTGTTGCCCTTGCAATAATCTTCTGGGAGTTAAAATCTCGAATAATCCAATCTCGACGCATACCGTTCTTACCTGCTGCGTCCACCCATGTATCGATCTCAATAACATCACCCCTGAAACAACAAATGAGTTAGAACCCTAAGTTAAGCAACCGTTTATTATGTATACACATGTTTCAAATGTACACCCACCAGGAGCTGTAAGAATCTACTTGGATATGAACTCGGGTGACCACCCAAATGAGTTTCCGGATGCTCATCTCTCGGGTCGCCCCGAAACCATTACCAGAAACACCAGAGCTTGCTACATGATTCAGAGCTGTTTCCTACACGCCACATGTCAAAGTGTTCATGTTGATGAACCAGTTGTTTTGTGTTGGTAAACCAATGTTATTATAGGACCATCGCATGAAACATGATAACAACAACGAATTTGAAATAATTATTAATATTTAAGTATAACTTACTCTTCCTCCCATCCTGCTCCCTCGGTTCACCTAATAGTGACATTTTTTTTTGTATAATTAACTTTTTAATTCATGTTTGACCATACATTTCATATAATCTACAAATAGTCATATTATCACGTGAGACATTGTTAGATCTCCGTAACACATAATTTCTAAATATCAATATTTTGCATTCCGTTAAGATATTGGTCACCGGCCAAACATGTATTGAAAAAATTTGTTGAAAAGTATGCCACAATTTTCTTAACAAGATTCGTGCTTTAAAATTTTCGGGAATCCTTTTTAGGATGACCTTGTCCTCCATCCAAAATGGACCTAGTCTGTTGTGTTTGATTAAATCCAAGACGACGCCACTTTGGTCGTTTTCAACTCAACAAACAGAACAGACAAGGTCTATTCTGGACAGCTGATGGAGATGACTGCAAGATGTGTGTAACGAGGGTATTTAAAAAGTCAGTTTGTTTAAGACAGAAAATGAAGGATCTAAAACAAACCTGAAGAAGATTCATGATGGTTTCCATGGTGGCTGTTTTGTCGGGTCCGATTTCATATGACCTTATAACGAAGGACTGCCTATACACAATCCGGCTTTCCACAAACCGACCCAGAAGATACTCTTCAACGTTGTTTCCTTTCTTTTGCGGTGCCCCGTCTACACAAATCCCGTTCACTTTCTTCCCGTTCACCGTATGCACCCCCACGGATCCTGCATTCACCCTCAAACCGCGACGCGAGTTCGCCCCGATCATCTTCAAAAAATCGATGCCCTCATTACCAGGATTCTTGAACGGCACCTGTTGTTTAAACTGATGTAATGCATCATACGGGGTACCCTTCCTTAACAAAGCCATACTAAAACGTGTTTTGCTTACATTAAACTTGGATTTATTTTCTTGGAAAGGAGTAAATTCACGTGATGAAGGAAATTTGGGTTGTGTACGGTTATGAATCACGAATGATAAGTAGCATAATTGTTAACGTACGTTGGATGAGTTCTGCAATTGGTTAGGTAATCAACCAGTGGAATTTTAAGAGAAATATAAAAATTGGATGTTGGAAGAAACTCTAGCTTTAATTGTTCCAACTACGGTCGAAATTAGAGGGATAAGTGGAGTGGTTGATTGGAATGTAGCTCAACAACTCAATTGGGTGGGGAGAAAGCAGATACTCTTCGTCCCAGCCATTTTTCAACTGATTTTTTTTACAATTTTCAATAAATATGTTTGACTGTAAATATGTGTAGTTACGAACAATAATGACACATAAAAACTTGATATTTAGAAACTACATGTTACGGCAAATTTAACCATATCTCATACGATAAAATTATTATTCATCTACTTATTCAAATATGTAGTCAAAGTTTGACATCTTTGATCAGGGGCGGATCTACGCCTGGACAAGGTAGGCCAATGGCACCACCTTTTTTAAAAAATTTATTATTTTTAAATATTTTTAACTAATTAATATATGATTTTTTTATTAGTGTCCTAGTTTATTTTTAATTTTAGATCACTTCCCTTTAAATTTAAAATTTTTTCAAAATTTTAACACTATTTTCATATATAAAGTCATCAATTTAAATTGTGACCTACTAAAAAAATTTCTAACTCCGCCCCTGTCTTTGATTAAAAAAATATTCAATGCGAACTTGATTGGGACCGAGGAAATACTCTAATCATTTACTAGTACGCAAATATAGATTGGAACGTTAGATGTGGGTTTTAGTTAGTACTTGAGCTTTTCGCGGATCATTACGAGTAGCTGCATCCGACTAAATCATAAATAAATTTAATTGGACCTGTTCGTTTGGGTATCCAACGTTTCATATGTAGGGAAAAAATTATATGGGAAAATTGAGTATGTTGGGTGAGGTACCAGTAAAATTCTGACATGTGGCAAGTGAGTAACGTCAATATTAAATTATATGCATTTTTGACCAGTAGCAAGTGAATGAATTAAAAAAATTAAAAATGCATATAATTTAATATTGATCTCACTCACTTGTCACATGTCAGAATTTTACTGGTCTCTCACCCCACATACTCAATTTTCCCACATAAAAAATTTTCTACTACAAATGTGCCATGTAATGCCCCTCCCTAACAGTGTTTATATTGTATAGCAGAAACACCGTGCAAAACGGTAAGGATCACTTGTCCAAGTTAAGGTGTTTATTCATAGCCAAATTCTAAAATAATTGGAGTTTTATTTTCATTAGTTTTATGTTGGGAAAGGTTGATATTTTTCTCTTTGAGTGAATGAGATGGTTTATGAAAAGAGAAAGTTTCAAGAAAGATGGTCTTTTCCCTAAGGTTATGGACAGTCCACTGTATTTTTTACCTTAACTGTTGTAATTTTTTATAAAATTTAAATATTTTATTTTGAAAGTTAAACAAGTAATAATATGTATTTGAATGTGAAAATATAAAGGCAACGTTTTGGGAAATACCGCATGTTCATAGGCATATGAAAAGACGGAGTTGAATTAGAATTATAAAAAGGTAAAAAGTTTTAGAAGCAATATTAAAATTTTATTATGCATGTACATTAGTTATAAGTTTATGACCTGATTAATGTAATCCGAAAATTTTATCTTGGTTTCTTCTAATTTGCAATTTAAACTTCGATCTTTCCATAACTTATAGAAAGTCAGTCTTTCAAGAGAGAAACTCAAATATAAAAATATATAATATAAAAAATATTTTTATATTTCTAATTTTAATATGTAATTTAACAAATGAAGTGTATAAGCAAAACAATGCGGTGGACTGTCTATAAGCTTATGGACAGACCGTTTGTCAGGAAACTCGCTCTTATGAAAAATAAGACATTCAAATTTGATTACACGAAAAACTCAAATCGAAAAAAATCGTGGAACTATTAATCCAACACTTCACTTTATGCAACTATAAGAGAGTTATAATATCTCACCTATGTTGGATGGATCACAATGATCCTTACACTATGGTGGAACGCTCAATAGGTAGAGACGGTGAAGGTTTCTTTCAAACTCTCACTAGTGCGGAAACCTCTATTAAGGGTAGTGATAAGGCAGTTCTGCTGGTTTTTTGAGGAACTAACTTAGAGAAGGGGTTTCGAGTTCGAAACTGACATGTTTCGGCTCCCCCTCCATTTTATAAGTGTTTATTTAGGGACCGCCTTATATGGAGTAAAATTGAAGGCGGTTATTGTAGATTTGACTTCAGTTGAGTAAAATCAAAGGCGGTTTGGCCTAATTGACTTTGTAAGGCCTCTGTTGTTGGTATAGGTTAAGTAAGCACGATGGTAAGATGAAAAAGCAAAGTGTGACAACCAGTGAACAAAGGAGATCACCTAGTAGAAATGAACGAGTAATCACCCCGTGAGGAGCACACGGAGTTATAACTTCACAAACGCATTGCAACAACCACGATTTAAGAATCGTGCCCATTAGAACCAATGAGACGGCATCCTCATAGGTGCTAAACGTGAGCACGAATCACCGAGAATATAGGGGAGCATACCCTATAAAAGAAAACAAGATGAAAGAATCGAAGTAAGTAACAAGTTAAGGCATATTCAAATATTGACTCGAGAAGTTCTAACTTTAGAATCAGAGTTTCTCCCCTGAATTCCACCCGGGAGATTCTTGCAAGGACTTCCATCAAAGACAAGATCGTCACTATTATTCCAAGAGTTCATACCACATCAGTGGCGCCATTTTTCCTCCTTGAACCATGGTGTCATATGAATCTCCATGCAAAAACTTTGGACTGCGGAATTTTAGATTTTTGACTAAATGAGGGATTTCACAAATCCTAGTACAACCGCACAAACTGATCAAAACTAGTCATCAGGATCTTGAACAACTCGAGAATTGTAATGCTAACTAGCCTGCGGGATTAGTTCACAATTCAAAATTTTGCTCGCTAACTAGCCCACAAAATTAGCTCACAAATAAATGGTTCTTTGTTCACTAACCAGCCAGCGGGATTAGTTCACAAAAGGTATTGATACTTAATTAACTCGCATGATTAAGCAACAATGAAAATTAATACTCGCAAGCAATAAACTCGAAAATCTGAATTTTTAATTAATAATAATGTGTAAAATTTTGTGGATGGCCTCCCCTATTTATAGGGTATAATTCGGCCAGCACAAATAGAAACTGAAAATAATTATGGTAGATTTAAGAAGGTAAAACCATATCTAACTATACCTAATTTAAATCTAAATGATGACCATATTCATCCAAGTAAATCAATTCAAATATTGGATGAATTCTTGAATGAATCTACCTTATCTAAACCCACCAAATCTAATTCTAATCAAATCAAAACTCTTAAATTATAATATTTCAAAATTAATTCTAAATATGAGCACACTATCTCATTAAAAAACTCAATGGGAAAAAGAGTATAGTGTTAAGCTCCTAAAAATACTAAAATAAGAAAAATATAATAAACAACATTTTTGACAACTTATCATGGTGACTAGGAGTCAGAAAGCGACAGAAAGGAGCAACGGAATCAGCACCGCCTCCACCAAAAACACCGTTTCCGATAGAAACAGAAGACATCCATGAGTTAGGAAAGGAACATGAATCCCCTCCACCCGAAGATAAAGAGAAGCGATCCTCCGCGCACTTCTTAGAAGCTAACCGGGAGCAGTTGTACAAACAGTTCGTTATTTCCACCAAGGAACAAAAGGATAATATCTCATTAGTTTTCTTTTCTTGACATTACAATCAAGAATGTTTTAAAAGATCACAAACCTCTCAACCCTGGCCTCCTCCTGAATCATATCTCAAATCTCCAGGTTGATGTTGTAAGTATATAAGTTCAAAAATTGCCTTGAAATTTTGGACTCATAATACTCAACATAAAACACCTAACATCAGAGATTTGAATATCAATGACATATTTCTGCTTTTTCTTGCATTAAAACTATAATCAAATTCCCTTGCCAAATTACCTCCGTTCAATTCATTCTTCCGAAGGATCGAACACATATTAGAAGAGTTGTTGTATATTGTTATACATGATTATTAAAATATAAATAAATGCAATAAAAACTGTTTAAACATAATAACTTGAAGAAAAGCATACAAGTCTTATTAGAAGTTATTGAACATTTTATTCTATCCAAGTTGGTCCCATGAATAAAATGATTCCAAGAACCAAAAAATCACTAGATCTTAAGCATGTTATGGCTTGTCTCAATTCCTTTGATTTTAGATAAGCAATCCCATTGCTAATAGTATCCAATACTACTCTCGGTTGATAGGGTACATCCAATGTACTACCTATCTCTTTTTCCTCTACATCTGAGAACGCCTCACTGATATTGACGAGCAAACCAAAATTAACATATAGGCCCCTTTCACTAGGTATACTCGCATTTGTCCCAAGAGTAGAAGTGTCACGATCGCTTGGCAAAATTTGTCACTAGTGATCGAAGGCTTAATGGGTGTTCTTGTTTTGGGAAGGAAAATTATTGCTCATTATTGTTTTTGGGACCGTGGTTCGTTATGTTGTTTTGATCATTAATTAACGAACTTCATAATCATCCCACACACATAAACAAATCGCATGCATTCATAATACAAAGCAACAAATAAATGCATCTAAAATGATCCTGGCATGCCCCTAATCTTGAGAAAGTTTTTGTCTTGTCTGTTGGATCTCATCATTCGATCTCCTCATCGAACTTACAATTTATTTCAATTTAAAAAATAAAACTAAAAATAAAAATAAATTTACAACGTAGAAATAAACGGTACTCAGATCGTATTTAATTACAATACTCAATAAACGATAAACAAACCGTATGGATCATACTAGTCACTGATAACCCTGAACTTAATCCAATTCATATATGCATCCATTCATTTCTAAAATGAATGACCCAATAACATATAAAAGTAAATTGGAATAAAATCACAAAGTAAGTTGTGCAATTTACCATACCAAAATAATTAAGTTAACTAATTTCTTAATTATTTTCTTTTACCATGTTTAATAATTATAAATTATTAAATAAACTAAGTATATTAGGTAATCCATATATAAAAATAATTAAGTTAACTAATTTCTAAAATTATTAACCTTAATTATTAGAGATGGTCTCTTGTGACTTTGTGAGACAGGCTAAACTTTAGACTGAGGGATAGGTCCCTGTAAATTCTAGTTCCAGATACCTATCTCTAATAATTTTACAGGGACCTATCTCTAATAAATTTATAGGGATCTATCACTAAAAAATTCCAGAGGTGTTTTCGTCCAATTGTTTCCCATCATTTTTCCGCAAGCTGTAATCTAGAAAAATAATTCAAAAAATTTTTTAAATTTTTTTAAAATATTTAAAAATATAAAAAATGAATATGATCATCGAACTGAAAATTATAAAAATCAACAAAAAATAGCAGAACATCAACGAAAAATCATAAAACATTAAAAATTGCAGCAAATATATTTAAAAACAAATAAAACAAAAAAATCAATAAAAAAATTTAAAAAACGTCGACTACAACTAACAAAACATCAACTAAAAATAAAAAAACCATCAAAAAAAGCTTCACTTCTAATTTTTTTAAAAAAAACTACAAAATCAATCAATATCAACCAAAAGCTAAAAATATCAATTTCTATCACCTTCTTCACCCAGAAAATGAAAAATGTCAACATCACTGCAACAATGTCACCCAAAACTGCAAACTTCAACTCTTATCACCTAAAAGTCACCGAGAAAATGAAAAGCATCAACATGGGAGGAAAAAATAAGCAAAATATATCAACCCATATAACCCAAAAACTACAAAACATCGAGTCATATCAACTAAAACTCACCCGAAAAATAAAAAAACATAAACATGAAAGAAGAAAAAAACTAAAAACATCAAAAAAACTATGGTACTTCAAGGGTATAAATTATTCAATCTGAAAATCATAAAATATCAACAATTCTTTTAAAAATAAACTACAAATATCAACTTATATTGCCCAAAACTACAAACATCAACTCCTAATACCTGAACCTCATCCGAAAAATGAAAAACATCAACATGAGAAAAAAGACACTACAAACATCAACTCCTATTACCAAAACCTCAGCCGGAAAATAAAAGGCATGAACATGAAAAAATAAAATAAAAACTACAAATATCAATCCATATCACCAAAAAAACTACAAACCATCAAACCATATCAATTAAAACTCACCTAAATAATGAAAAATATCAACATAAAAAAACCTACAAACATCAATAAAAAGTTACAGTGCCTCAATAATAATAAAATCTTCTTAAAAAATGGACCTACAATACCTCAAGAATAAAAATTCTTTAAAAAACAGGACCTGTTGGGATTTGAACAAAGGTTTCTAACCTCAAAACTTAGAGAAATAACCACTACAC
>JAULKM010000010.1:6804902-6837476 GCA_032355605.1 Rubia tinctorum
TTTTGACGAGCTCGAGCTCGAGCATGTTGTAATGGAACTCGCGAGTTCTCGAGTCGAGTCGAGCAAGGCTAAAAAAGTTCTCGAGTCGAGTCGAGCAACCCTCTGCTCGCGATCGACTCGCTCGATAAGCACCCCTAGTCAGGACTCTCAAACCTGGCTATTTCAATATCCCTTTTCACTCCAAAGACAACTTTAAAATCTAAAATTAAATTGTAGACATGGTCCTGTTGGCCAATTTCAAGAGTCTCTAGATACTATACCACCATCACTCATAACAACGAGGCCATCAAATAAGGCCTCGAACAGATCGAATGGATTGCTGAAATCCAACAAAAGTGAAGTAATAAAGTTTTCAGTAGGAAATACTAAGGAATCAATACAAATTTAATTCTAAACTTCGTTCTAAGATTGGTGAGGATCTTCGTAACAATCTACATGAGGGGTGTTCAAAAGACTGTGTTCGCTGTTTGGAACAAGAAGTTATTGACTTAAAACGGAATCTAAAGACAATGCTTATTATGTGTATCTAATGAGTATGCAGCTAGGAAGGTAAGAATGTGATCCGATTGTTGATCGTAAATCTTAGAGCAAATGACTCCATAGACCCCTTTACTATCTCCATCTTCCACCTGTAATTGACCTTTTGTTTTATTTTTGAACTCTTTTGGCCCCTCAATGAGCAAATTTGAGATAGTTAAGAAGTCAAAAGTGTTCAAACATTTCCATGACTCAACAGTTCTGCAAGTTGAGGCGCCAATAGTGTTGAACAAAAATTTGGAGGGGCTGAGGTGGAAGATGGTGATAATTAAGGGGTCTCTGAAATCATTTGTTCTAAATCTTATTATGTGAAGCATATACATCGTATGGAGGTGGTTGGTTCTCGCAGGATGAATTTTACCTACATATGCAGTGAAAACTAAAGGAAATCTTAGATGAAGAAGCGGGGGTAGTGACAGGGATGGATCACTAGTTATTGTAGTTTGTTTTGGCATGTAATCCTATGTGATCAAATTTGTAACGGTATTTATAAAAATATTGATGGTTATATTTTGAGAGTGAGGTTCTGCTAATGGATATAATTTAGGGCTTTTTCCTATTTTGGGATATATTGGATGTTTGATTTTTGTGTTAGTTATAGAAAGGGTCGGGGTTCGCTTATATTACGGGGATGATGATCTTCCATGTGTATGTGAAGGCCTAGACCCTCTTCGTGGTGAAGGTTGTATGTAAAATGTGGTAAGAAAATTAGAATGGTTGCTTGTGTTGCGTGTCCAGTGATTTTCTAGGCGTATACGAAGCCGCAATATTCTATTTGTCTTTTGGTTTGAACAAAGGAGGGGAAATGTCCGCTTGTGTCACAAAACTAGTAAATTTCTAGGCATATACGAAGCTGCGGTGTCCCAACCCCCTTTTTGTTAGTTTGATTCTTTGCTTACCGAGCAAATCCGTAGGTGATTTTATTACTTTTGTCGCATCCAGCAGTTCAGAAGGTGTAGGTAAGTGTATGGATTGGTAGTGGGCTTGTCTTCAAGGGGTAAAAATGTTATGTGGGCTTGTCGTTTCAGATTATCAGGATGACTTTTTCCATTTTTCAAGGTTGGGATAGTGGGTAAAGCGGTTATGGGTAATCATGTGGTTACGACTTTTTAGGTGCATTATTATTTTTTATTTCTATGCTTATCTCTTTTTCTTATATATAAGATGGATTCTTCCTAAGGGTTTATAAGATGGATAAATGTACCTTAATTATGACAATGTAATGTTATGTTGTATTAATGCAGTGTGACTGAACCTGGTTTGCTTCGCTCCTTTCATCCAATCCCGCCTGCTCGAGGCCTTCCAGTTTGCCCCTTTCTAGGTTTTTAAACTCATACTGCAAGTGGCTCTACCAACCTTGTGTCTTTCTTATGGTGATTAACCGTCATCTATTAACTGTGGTTGCTCATCATATTCATTCTTGCTAAAACTTTTAGCTACATCCAAGCTTATTATTTTTCTTATTTTGGAATAAGACATGGCTTCCTCCAGATATCATGAAGGCTTGAAAAGAAAAAATGGTCCCCACATACGACGCCACTGATGCAAAAAATTCCTTCCAAATTATTATAACACTTAGGAGCAACCTATTGTTCCATGCTAGCTCCACAATACCTGTAGGATAAGATCCCGAGAAGTGTTCGAATTTTCCTCCGATGCTTAAATCAGTATATGAATGATGTATAAGTAATTTCTGGAAAAGATGTGTTACCATTCTTCTACATGAATCAACTATTTATTCTTGATGTGTTCCATTTCTGCGAATTGTGGACCATGTTCTTAGATCATGGATTTAGTGACGAGGTTACATGTGAAAGGCTTCTCATCTTCTAGGTTCGCTTAAGATGGCTAGCTACAGGTGAGGTGCCACTACTAGTAAGGTTCTCTTCCTTCTCCAGCGAACAGTCCTTCCTTTGGTTTGTCGGCCTCAGAATGCTCCTTTTACTTTGGACTTTGCATGCTAAGGGAGGTGTATACCACACACCCCCTTCCTGCTCCAAATGCTGAATTTTTCCCTTGAATCGCGTGTCTTGCGCTTATTATTTCAGCGCCTATGTGATTTTTTTCTAGTTTTTGGCTATCTCTTTTCTGCAACTATGTCACTCTCCAGTTGACGCCCTGTTAGTGCCCGTTCTTTTGATCAGCAACAAGCAAGTCATTGCTTCTTAGATAAGGTGCACTGTGATTTGTATCGACCAGCTCCAGTTTTATCGGCATGTGGTTATTCTTATTATGTTGTTTTCATCAATGATTTTTTCTCTATTCATGTGATTTATCCCGTTAAGCTGGAAGTCGGATATCTTTGACATCTTTCTCCAGTTCCAAAAATTTGTTGAGACTCAATTTTCTAAGAAAGTTAAAATCTTGTATACAGATGGCGGCACATAATTAACTAATCATCGCTTGTAGGCTCACTTTTTGTCTTATGCATTCAAAATCATATGTCATCTCCCAATACACCAGCTCAGAATGGTCGGGCCAAGTGCAAGCATCGTCATATCACGAATACTAGCTTTTCAAAGTTATTTCATTCTATCTTGCCAAAATCTTGTTTGGTAGAGGCTTTTTCTTCTGCGGTTCATATAATTAACCACCTGCCTAGTTCCATATTTAGTGGCAGGTCTCTATTTAAGGTCATTTTTGGATCTGCATCGGATTATTTTTATTTTAACCCATATGGTTCTTGTGCAATTTCTTGCTTTCGTGATATTATGAATCATAAGTTTGCACCTCGCTCCATTCTGTGTGTTTTTATTGGCTAAAACTCTCATCACAAAGGGTTTAAGTGTCTCGATCTAGCTATTAAGTATACATATAGCCCACGCCATTTCCAGTATGATGAGACATTACTTCTGTATGCCTCCTATTCAAAGGATACCCGTTCTACCTCTCATTTGGAGTTTTCTTCATTTACAGAGCCCTCGGTGACGTGGTTCATTCTACCAAGCTCTCGCACTAGATTGCCCTCAATTGAGTTACCTTGCACAGTTTGTTCTGACATTGATGCCCCAATATCACCTGAATCCGCTTCTACGACCATTGTGTCCATTTCTTTGATCTCGGTCCCCATGACTTCGACCTCTGCGTCATCGTACCAGGCTCGCACCACTCTTACTTCAGATTCTTATGTCGTTGTCACCGATATATCTCTTGAGCTAGTTCCTACCAGCACACATAAGATGACCACAAGGAAGATGGATGGTTTTTATCGTCCTTGGTCATTCTCCGATTATAAGGTCAATGGTTTTCTAGCTAAACTAGTTGCTCGAACTAAGCCACATGACTATTGTGTGACTTTTCATGATCCTTGCTAGGTTTCAGTCCTAAAATGAAGAAATGAATGTGTTTTGCCATCAGCATCTTGGGATTGATGCCTCGCCCTCTAAATGTAAACGTGGTTTGCTCCAAAAGAGTTTTTCATCTTAAGTATCATTCTGATGGTATTATTGATCACTACAAGGCTCATCTAGTTGCTCAAGGTTTCTCACAGATTCCAAAATTCAACTTTGAACACACCTTTAGTTCCGTGTTGAAGGCATCCACTGTTCATATTGTTCTTGCTATTTCCTCATGTGGCAATGACTCCTTAATCATCTAGATGTTAAGAATGCTTTCTCAACGATGTCCTTAATCATATGGATCTTAGTTATATTTGTTGCATATGGAAAGCTATATATGATCTTAAGAAAGATCCTCGGGTGCTACGATACTATATTTTTTGTTTTAGGTTGATAATATCGTCCTTACTGGAAATGATTTCTCTGTCATCCATCATTTCATTACTCGGACTGATCAGGAGTTTTCCATTAAGGACTTGGGCTCTCTACATTACTTTCTTGGCTTGGAGGTTTGGTTTACTCCCCTAGGTTTGTTCTTCAGTCAGGCCAAGTATGCCCATGATATCCTTATTTGAGTTTGGATAACTGACATTTCCACTGTTTCTATGTCGGTTCTTGGGCAGTCTCAGCTTCACAGTAGTACTAGTGAGAAATTTGCTAATCTCATTCTTTATCGATCCATGGTTGGAGCTCTGCATCATCTCACCATCACTCGTCAGGATTTTGCCTTTGTGGTAAATTCAGTCAATCAGTACCTTTAGGATCCCCGGGATGACCATTTTTCTGAAGTTACTCGTATTATTTTCTATGTTCATAGGATTGTGCACTATGGTCTATCTTGCAAAAAAAAAGCCAAAATCTAGATTTGTAGCTTGGGTGTAGATTGGGGGTTGAATCTGTGTGGTTATAGATATGGTTTAAGGAATGTTTGTGGGAGGATGATTGCAGAGGCGGATTTATTTGTTGAGGATTCGAAGCTTTTGGCCAAATTGGTTGTCTTAGGTAGATAGGTAGGTAGAAGGTAGTAATGGTTAAGATAAAAGAAAAAAATGGAAGTCGAGGGGTCTTCAGTTCAGAGGTACAGGAAGGTGTAATGAGATAGGTTATTACCACATGGCACAACTCAAATTGGGGAAGAAGGAATTGTAATTATGACGTGGATCAATCTTCTCCAGATGGTAGAACTTGTTTGGACTCTAAAACCTGCAATTTTGCTCTTCACACATCCTTGATCGTTGAACCTTCTTCATCCAAATTCATTGGGTACGCCAGGCATGGTCCGTTCCCTGGAACCTTCCTGGGTCTTTCAACCCACTAAACCCTCTTTTAAGCCCATTTCCTTAATCTATGTCCACCAAAAACAACAAGAATCGGCCTAGCATGATTCTACCCATGAAATTCAACAAAATCTCTTATTAAAACACACAACAACATGCATCCAAACAAACTAATAACATCAAATCAAATAAAAATAAAAATCACCATAACTTTATTTTCACCCTCACTGATTTTTTCTAACTTCATTCAATAATCAAATAAAACCTACCGTCAGGTCACCGGAGTTTCCATCTGCGACTCCACCCACAATGAGATCATTGTGGAGAGGTCTCCACACATGGTCATCCTTACCTTTTGTCCCAATAGCTTTAGATGCCAAGAACCACACATGCACATCCTTAATTATTTTTGAAGCCTTTGGTTTTGTTTTTGGTTTAGGAGATGATAAAGGAGGTTTTAATTCCTTCCCCTGCTCCTTCACCTGCTACGGGTTAGTGTTCATAATTTTAGAAGAACAACAATCATCCTTAATCCTAGGAAAACTAGCAACATATTTTTATCAATGGCGTCAACATCATTTTCATTAAGCAACTCAAGGGCATGGAATGTCTTAATATCATGTGAAGGCTAAAAAAACTCACTAGTTGTGCATACATCATAAAAAATATCATCATAATAACACACATCAATGCCATTGCAAGAATAAGAAGAGGTAGATACATTTTTAGAATTGCATATCTCAAAACCTATCATATCTTCATCATCCTCTAGGGCGAGTGCTCCATTGTGGACATCAATCTTTGTTCCCAATATTTTGAGAAATGGTCTCCCCATTTAATTTTGGGGTGCATCTCTATCATGCGTCATGTCGAGAACATAGAAATCTACCGGAAATGCTAGCAATCATACCCTAACCAAGATATCCTTAACTACCCCATTATGAATAGTTTCTGAATGATCTGATGAATAGTTTCTGAATGATCTGCTAGTTGTATTATCACCCTAGTTTCTTGATTCTCCTAGGTTGAGATCCTTATACAGGGTAAAGGGTATGAAATTTATAGAGGCCCCTAAGTCTATCGTATCATCTTTAACCAATTTACCCCCTAAGTTTATAGGAATGGAAAGCATGCCCAAGGTAACCACATTTTTTAGTAGGCTCTTATAACGCAAAGTGGGCACCTCTCGCTCTACTTGATGTTTGGATGATCCCGGTTGCAGGGATTAAAAATATTCATGTAGAGGTTTTTTTTTATCCCGAGTAGTTCATACGCCATTTTGTCCCGTAACATCTCTGAACTATGGGAGTCTTCTAAATCGGCAATAGTGATACAATATCACACGGGATGTACTGAGATAAATTTTAAAAATATTATTTAGAAACATGCATTTATATGTATATATATGTGCAATTGTCAACAAATAAAATTTATTTAATTAATTTTTTTACCAAAGTAGGGTTTTCCCCAAAGTTCTGCTGCTTAAGGGTGCCGTGGAAATGTGGGTAATCAAGAGCCATCGTATGATGGTCGATGTTGAACAAATTAACAAACTCTGCATTGCGACGTTGTGCGGTGAACTGCATAAAAACAAAAAAAAATAGTTGTTATATATAAAGTGTGAAGATTTGTTAGCTAGTCTATATATATATATATATGTTTGTGTGTGTACGTTGGTGGAAGAGCTGAAAAGGGTGGATTAGATGATATTTTGCCAACCATCAATCCTGCATGAAAATGGAAATTGTTAAGTGCGAAAAATCCTATAAAGTGCAAGGTGCGATGTCGGCAATGATGTCACAGGTGTATGTCGGCTCAAACCAGTGGGATGACCGACGCAAATGCGAGTTCGCATAGTTGTCGGTTAAGCCAAAGAAAAGACCGAAACAAAAGCAAAGTCGCATATGAAAAACAATTGTAGAATTTGAAGTCATAATACGACATCGGTAAAATTTTGTTCAATCTGAAGGTCACCCTAGAAATAAGAAGATGCGACATCGCACTATAATAGCATAAACCAAGTTGTGGCAGACATAATAGCAACGTCGCTTATATCAGAGGTTGCTACGGGATGAAAAAATATAACCGGAAAAATTAAGCATAATCAACATGATATTAAATAAAAACCCATTTTGCAATAAACCAAAACATTGTACCTAAGTTTCAACTAAAGGAAAGTTCACACTCGCAAAAAATCAGAGATAAAACTAGATAGCCAAAATCAAAACACATTCACAGACCACAGATCTGACATTGTAAAGTAAGAATTCAAAAAGTTTGGTGTTAAGAGGTAGGGAACAACAAACCTTTTTTCCTCAGTAGAGAAGCTAAGGAGGAAGCTGGAAATTGTTGGAATTCGCGGGAAATTTGTGAATAGATGGTTGAATGATTTTCAGAGTTCCCTTATTTATAAGCGTTTCAAAACGACATGGTTTTGAACCATTGTTTTTCCCGCCTCGACATATGTGACGTCGCACCAAAGTAGGAGCAAGCGACATGGTATTGACTACTGAGCGACGTTGTATACTTTAGTGGGCCTATCAATTTTGTCCCACCAAACAGCCGGTCAATAGTTTGAGATTACTTAAAAATAAATTTCGCAACCAAAAAATGCTAGTTCAAGACTGATTGCCACAATACGCCATATTTTGTTTTTGTTTGTTACTGATACTTCTATTCAAACTTTGTGTGTATGTTAGGTTAAATATTAAGGATTGAATAACATTAAAATAACATAGCCAAAGCGAATATTATAAATTAAATATTAAATATCAAAATATATAAATAATAATCTTGTTCCAAATACGATACATCAACATGGAAGAAATTCGACATTAAAAACTATAGGGCCGATAAAATTGATCAGATTGAAGTAGAGTGTGTCCCCATTGCTGAGTCCCCCAACAATCAGAAACTGCTCAAAACCCTTCGGCGTCAGGGTCTTCAACATCTTGTTCCTCTAGTAATGCATATGGTAATCCCTTCCATTGCACCTGAGCACAACAGGTAACTTCAACGGCCGCAGGAGCTCTACAATCTGGCTAGGGACGTACTGAATTGTAAACAAAAAATCATGTTCAGTTAATATGAAAGTAAAGTATAAAAAATATTTTTGAAAATAAAATTAATATGTGATAGAGATTACTTACCAGGATAGGAACTTCCCCGAAGTTCGTCTGCGTCAGGGTATGGATGAAATGAGGAACAATGTTGCCAAATTTATCTCGTGGATGTTCATCGTCCGAATCGCTACGGATATGTTAATCAAGGAAATATGTATGAATTAAATTTGAATATTTGTAATAAAAGCTAGGTTGGAAACACACTTTAAATATTAAAATTAAATCACTCACCATAATGGGTTCGAGGCGAGAACCAGCACTGCTAGACATGACTTATGAAATTCATATTTTAATAATTCACTATAATTCAATTAACGTAATGTGTTAATCAATTAATATATGTATGCAACATGTCAAAGTGAAGTCACACAAGGTTCGGTTTAACCAAATGGTTATCCGATAAGTATGTAACGTCTATGCTAGGTCATCTGCATAAATTAAGAGTAACTGATGTCGTACATGATTCGGTAAAATTGAATGGTTAACCAACATGTGTGCGACGTTTTATGTGAGATGAACAACTGAAATTTTGAACAAGTGACGTTGCATACCAGTCACTCTAACCGAAGTAAGAACGATTGATAGGCGACGTTGCATTTGTGAAATGGGGGAGACTCTAACAACAGTAACAAACAGGCAAATAGAAAGAATCTAAAGAAAAAACCATTTATCCACAAGCTAACCGACATTCTTACGCCCTAGAAACTTATCAATGAACCATAATCCATGGACACGTCTTACATGAAGCAAATAACACATTCACACACCATGTACATCACAATTTCAATCGTAAATTAAAAAACAAAAATAAATAACCAAATGTTGAAACCATACTTTCGAGGGAAAGTTGCATGTTTAAAGTAATGTATGAGGTAGGCTCCATATATATTATCGTTCATGTCTTTGTGTATTCTGCCACAAAAGCAACGTCGCAAGCATGTCGACATGATCAATACAATACCGACCCTCGACTTGTCTGACTGTGGGCCTAATCATTTCAGCCTACTAGCGTATCGAAGGGCTATTCTCAGACTGCGTAATCGATGTCACATATATTGGGCCCCAAAAATTCATCCCACTAGCATATCAAATGGGCCCGCTGCTGACCAGAACGCACATAAATGACGTTAAAATGGTAAACAATTAATTAGACATTAGTAATTGATATTGTCAATGTCAATGAACTTCATTAACGTTTGGTTCAAACAGAATCAATTTCAACACAACCGATGAACTTTTTTGTTTTTCCAGTTAGGTCCTCAAAGATGGTAGTGGAGGGAAAATGTAAAATTGGATATAGCCAATAATCTAAATATCATTGTCACAATTATGTCATCGCGACTTATGCATCAAGGTCACGGGGGTATTCTTCCCTCGTTTTTATTAGTATTTCATTAATAACTTGACTGTGAGAGTTGTTAATTTGGAAGATAAATTTCACCTCACTAAATTCGGACGAAATTACACATTACAGTTTTTTTAAAATTAAATTTAGAAGATAATAAAAATCCAACCATTAATTTCACTAAGTTCTAATACATGGCCTACAATTAATAATATAGTATATGATTACTAACTAGTATGTTAGGGCTAATCGGAAGATTTTGTGAAAATCTCTGTGGGATCATGCTTGTTTCATTATAACTATCAGGGATCTTTAATTAACAAAGGTCCCATGAACGAAGATTGGAATCCAATATGGGCGTACCAGATTACTTTTCAATTTTTTCAAATACGTCTCTCCAACAAAGTGGAAGCAGTCGCAATGCAAAACCGAAGATACCCTTATCTAATTCACCAAGTCACAATAACGTTTTTCTAATTTTGTTATTCTTTGGTCAATGGAACGGGACCACAATCTCCTCAAACAATGTAAGATGAAACTTTAAGAAAATAATGTTATGACCCCCAACTTCCTCAAATTCTCGCTACAGAGGCGCGAACTGGAAAGTATACGTACTATCCGAACGGAGAATATGCCTACTGTCCAACAGAGGCGCGAATTGGGGTAATCGTCCATCATTTTCCTTAGAATTGTGTTCAACCTCTTAATATCAACATTATGAGAATGATAATTGTCACCTAGTAGAATCAAATGAAAATACATTTTCCATGTCTTTTGTGAAATAAAAATCTAATGAAATTCCATCCATATTTTCTAAGAAAGCACTAGTAGTAGGTCTGCAGTATATTGTAGATGATAAATCATAAGCATATTTACAAGGGTCATTTTGGAAGATCTGCTCGAAATCTATCTGGGGATCATAAGACTAGTATTTCTAATACCGACATCGTGTATAAGCTATGGGAGACCAAGGTTATTTTCGGGAATATCGTAATTGAGTTTGGGACTACCGGTGATTTTTTTTTTCATTTTTCACACTCAAGTCCCAACAATGAATTGGGAGAAGTCTAAATCCAAAATTGGAGATATTAATTTTTTATTCACACATGCAGGAGTATTTTGTTCATGTTTAGCATGAACAAGTCGTCGAAAGTGCCCGCAATTCTAACAGCGAGTTTTGTACATTTTTTTAAAATTACACTTTGGCCAATATAAACGACGTTGCATAAGGTTCGCATTTACCGAACCATTCACTGACACTAAATCGACGTCGATAGAAATGACATTTCCAGCGAAACGAAATTTTCAACCAAAAGTTCGAACAAAAATTTCCCCCAAACCCATCTCTTTTATATCATATTTAGAAACAAGAGGCATTCATTTCTCCTCTCCAACACATGACTTCCTACTACCTCAACTCCTCACCTTTCTCTCCATTCACAACATTTCAACTACTCAACCCAAACTAATTTCTTCTCCCAAACATCAATAAGTAACATAGGTTGGAACATCTACGGGTTCAAATTATTTGAGGTAGCTTTACTTCCATTCCATGTTAATTCGATCTACATATTTTTTTCCTCATTGAATAATGATTGAATATTTTCATTAAGTATGTTGACTACGTTACATGTTATATTGTGTATATTGCTTGTGTTCCCAATATCATGAAGGAGTTAGAAAAAGGCTGATATTAGGGTTGATTGTGGAAAATAATCAAATTTTAGTATGAACACAGGTTGAATGTGCGATGTCGGTCAATGCATCGTCAAGTACGAGATATGACCGAATGGTTATCTAAGTCGAATTTGGCAAGAACTAACTGGAACACATATATGAATATTCAACGTCCCTCGTTATTCGGACACTGCGACTTAGGTCATTTGACCTTGCAACGTCGTTGAGCATTCCATGTTAAAATTTATGTCGTACGCTCTCGACTTTATTATTTGTACATCAATTGTTGTATGTGCATCTGCTGTAATAGGACAATGACAGTTATTAATAGCAATCTTTTGTATTTGAATATATTGAAAATGTTAGATTTTTTAAAATAAAATGTGATTGCTAACAATCAACGATTTGTTTTGTAATCAAATATTAAATATTATAAAAACTGTAAGAGAAACGATGCCTAACCAATTCATCCATGACGTCGCACAATTTCACTGACAAAATGACAGTAGACCAACGTCGCATGAACCAGGTTTTTTTCTTGCGACGTCGATTTCAGAAAATGATGTCGTATTACTCACCGTTCCACATCACAGTGCGATGTTGCTTTTCATGATCTGCGACGTCTCTTTACATTAAAACGACGTCGACTAGGATGACGTCGCAACTTTTCCTAACTCAACGTATGCCTTCATGCTAGAGCCAACGTCGCTTTCATGTATATGTCGTCGTCGAGTTAAGTAATGTCAAGGGTATAATCTACCATAGTCGGTCACAAAACTTACCGACGTCGGTTCAAAACCGAAGTAAAAGTTCTTTTTACCTCGGTTATAACCCGATGTAAAAAATACACTTTTTACTTAAGCTACATTTACCTCAGTTTTTTCATAGTTGAACCGAGGTAAAAATCCCTATAGAACCAAGGTAATAGGTTTATTTTCTTGTAGTGACTTTAACGTATTAACTTTAGTTCTTCATCAATGGACTAGGAAAGGGAGAAAACCATTCAAATTTGATTCTTTGTGGGAATTTAAAGAAATGGGTGTGTTTTTTTGTTATATACATAGTGGGTTTTGAACTCGGAACCCACATTCATAATAAAAATAACGCCAGTAAAGACCCTTCTGAATTTGGAACAGGGCCCCGATAGACATTATGAACTCGGAAGGCATGTCAATCAAAGGAGGTTGTGTCAAACCCCCTTTAATTAGCTCTAATTATACACGTTTACTTGAAAATCACATTTATTGGATGAATAACCGCCTTTAAATTGATTTTATTGGTGCCGAACAGGGGTTCTGAGTTTGAAACCCCTAAACTAAGGCGGTTCCATTATTTTCCAGAACCGTCTTCTATGGCCGCCTTTCATGGGCTGGTCTCTACTTGTGTCATTTTATCATAGCATAAATTTTCCATCAATCAATATTATGCTTTACAAGAAACATACCATTAAGGGGGTGTTTGGTTGGGGTGAATCAGAAAAGGGAAAGGGAACGTGAGATCTTGATTCTCTTAGTTAGTGGTTGGTTTGACTTTTTTTTTATCATTCCCTTTCCCCATTTCTAGTTTTACAATTCTCCCAATTGGAGGTAACATGATTCACTGGTCTTACCCCGAGACTAAGATTCCCTTTCCCTCCTCTTTGTAGCCTTCCACCACAATTCCATTTTCCACTTTGTTGTCTCAACTCCAAAACAAAATTATACTTTATATTTATTATCAAAATAGAAATTACAAAATTATAATTATGTTTTCAATTAAAATATTATTTTTTGTATTGTATATTGGTCGAATTTAAATGAAACAATAATTTTTATATGAAATCTTTTTTTAAGTAAAAAAATTATTTTTAAACTTTATACTTTTTTCTCTACAATTCAAATGAAACTATATATTTTTATTTATCCCAAGCAACATATAATAGAATGTTTTTGCTTGGTGCTGTCAACCATGTATATTGAAGTCATTTTAACTAAGCTAAACCTAAATTGTCTAAAAGTAACATACTAATATTATAATATGTTACTAATTTTAACTCTCTACAAATATTTCCCCTGGTGAAAAGATAAAAATGCCTCTGCCTTTTATAACCCACATCAGTCTCTCCTCCCCAACTCCTGCCGCCACCTCCTCCTCAACCCTGCCTCCGCCTCCTCCTCCTCCTTCTCAATATTCATTTATTCAATATTTATATATTTAGGCTAGAACAACAAAAACAATATTTTTTGGAGCAACGGATAACGGGGCAACACAATTTTGGGCCATAGTGTAATTTTGGAAGATTTTGTAGAAGTATCCGTGTTGACTTTCAAGGCCCTTATGTTCACCCATACACACCCAAATCGCAAACGTACAATCGTACATTATTGAATTGCATTTTGGTATCGCCAATTTCGTGATTCGCCAATTCCAACTTTCTTGGAGGGACCTAAATGCAAAAAGTAAAAACTTTACTCGTAATTCCAAATTGAATTCCGCTCGAGCGTGATGATACCCTATACACCCCTATTATATTTTTCAATCCCGTAATGGAATATTTATGAACAATTAGGCATACGAACATATCCGTAGTCCTGTTCGATTTCCCTTTTTTACTTCTAAGTAATCAACTTTAAGTTACTCTATAACATGTACTAGCGCTTTTCAACATTTCACCAAAAAATGTTTGTTTTCTATTTCTATATTTATGCAAGAATAACAAAAAGTGTGTATTTTGGAGGTATGGATAATGTCATAACATTTTTTTGGGCCATAGCGTAATTTTCCATAAATATGTTAGAGGCGCTTTTGTGCCTACTATCTTAGTTGAATAGGAGTGTTGAGTATTCACTGAATTCAATTCACTTTTAAAAATATCTTAGTGCATTTTTGTGTTGTAATAAATAATTTTGATTCTAATTTTTTAAAATAAAAACTAGTGGAGTCTCACCGCGCGATGCGCGGTATTATTAATTAAAAAATTAGGCACACTTTATGTAGTTTTTGTGTCTTACATATAAATTGAAAATAAAGAATTTTATTTACAATTTTGAAATTTAGTCATCTACGGAAAACTATATGAGTAATAAAGTAAAATAATCAGTTTAATTAGAAATCGTTACATATTACATACAATAAAAATGATTATTTTATAATATTTCATTAAATTATTTAAAAATAATTATTTATATGTTGAGTTCATTTTAAAAGTTATCATAATTATATATTTATCTCATTGAATAAGATTAGACATCAAATATTTTTATTAGTCTCACTAATTATAAAATACCTTCATCTAACAGTTACTCGTTCTTGATAATTTATTAAATATTATTTTCACAATACTTTTCAAATTGATTTTTAAAATTAATATTTAGTCGAAACTCTACAATTACTAATTCAAAATCATAATTTTAATTTGACATATCTTTTTATTTGACTATTATTCATTATATTTGTGAATTTAGTCGTGTGCATTTTAAACTTAATTTTGTGTATTCAGACTTGTTATGAGTTGACTTCACGTACTATTAATCATATCTATAAACTCGTAATATATAAAAACCTCACTTTATTCTAATAAGTATGTCTAAAAAAATTATTAGTTTGACTCATAACTAAGTTGACTTGATTCCATATTAAATGTTAATTGACTTTCTATAATTATATCTGTTTTGGGTTGATTACACGTAGGGTTATATAGTTGATTTATCGGGTTGAATTAGGTTCGCGTTGAATTGGGTTCGGGTTGGATCGGGTTCGGGTTGATCTCGGGTTCGTGTTCAAGTCGGGTTCGGGTCCAGATTATCGGATCATATTCGTGTTTTGGGTTGAATTCTGTCATGCCGGGTTCGGTTACAGGTCAATCTTTCTCGAATCAAAATCGAGTTTCGCGTTGAGTGAGTCGTGTTCAGGTCAAATTCGGGTCAATATTTCTTGGATCAGATCAAATTTTGAATTGTTTCGATTATGTCAATACGGGTCAAATTATCGGTTCGGGTTAGATATTGACCGCTCTACCGAAAGCGTACAAATGTTGCAGCTGAATATGGAAACTGTATTTCTCCTTTAGGTGGCGAGAACACGTGTCATCTGTAAAAGTGCCACGTCGACTGAATTATGACTCCGTGAGTGCCTACTCTTTCTCTTCTCTAGATCCGTATCCCGTCGTCAGCAGTGGAAATCACCCGGGCAAACCTCCATGCTTTTCACCCGTTTTAGAAAGTCGTGACCATGTTGCAAACCTTTTCTGACGTCCAATTACTCACTTTCTTAATGAAGTTTTATACATATTTGTCCAGACTCTTAGCTAAAGGTAGAAAATAGTGTACTTTATATGTAGAAATATTTAGGGTGTTCCGGTTGGTTTGTAGGTTAGACGATTAATTGATTCTAATTTCTACCGATCTATAAAATTTTATAAGGAATCGAATAATCGACGGATAATGTTATTGGTTTTACCGATTCGGTTACTATCGATTTCAGATGATGTGTCAGTTATTATCGGTTACCATATATCATTCATTTAAAATTAAAGATATAAATCCATATTAATATTGATTAGTAGTTAGAGCCGCAAAACTTAGAATAAAAGGTAAGAAATTTATGAATTGGATAATTGTGCTGCATAGGAGTTGAATAATTTTTTGAATTGATATTAAAATTGTATCCTGTCGATAATTATTAGTGTTGGGCACAATTATAAGTCACATCGAGTTTTGTTTGCATAATTATTTGTTTTGGGTATAATTATTATTTAGAGATATATGAGCCAATAATATAGAGTTTAAAGAATGAGTTAATTTGGATTAGTAATTTAAAATTTTCTTATTGGGTTTGTGATCAAGGCCTAAAGTTTAATGAATTAATTTTTGGGGTTGAAATTAATTAATTAATTAATGTGCTATAAAATTTCTTAGTGATTATCCGGTTAGACCGATTACCAAATAATAAAACCTACAAAGGAACCAATTAACCAACATAACCGGATAACCGTAACCAGTATTAACCGATTCAGCAATTAACTGGTAAATTGAATTAAATACCAGTTCGGTTTTGACCGTTTATCAATTTTCCAGTTTTTTTGAACAGCTCTAGTAATATTACTCCCTCATTCGTTTTTCTATTAGTGAGACATTTATTTTAACAGGATATTTTTTTAAATGGTACACTTTCCATTTTTAGCAAGACTCTTTTAATTTCATCTACCCATTCTACTTTAACTTTCTACCTATAATTTCATCCATTCATTTTTTTCCACCTAAATCCAAACACATATACGTATGGTGTCACTAGTGACACAGAGGGAGTAGTTAGGTTCACATTATGTGATTGACAATATTTACTTTTGAAATATTTTATTTTAAAAATATTTTTGAATGATACAATATAAATAAGGGCAAACAATGTCTCTTGACGGGTGGACTGTTCATAAGTTAGGCCATGTCCAATTCAGCTGAAAACAAAGCTGGGTTGAGTTGAGTTGAACTCAATTTATTGGAGTTGAGAAGATTTGAGAAGAGTTAAGAAGAACTGAGTCGAGTTGAATGGAGCTGAGATGAATTGAGTTGAGAAGACCTGAGAAGAGTTGAGCTGAGCTGAGTTGAGTTGAGTTGAGTTGTGTTAACCTGATTGGAGTTGAGTTGAGCTGATTGGGTCGGAGTTGAACTGATTGTAGCTAAACTAAACTGAATTAATTGTCGATGAACTGAAATTAACCAAAACGAACTAAACTAAATCAAAATGAAATGAACCGAATCTAATTGAACTCAACTTAGTCAAACTGAACTGAAATGAATCAAATTGACTGAATCAAACTGAATTGACAAGCTACTATATTTTTTTAACTTATACGCTGCATTTGATAAATTAGTTTACATACTAAATTCAAACATTTTTAAATGTATTTTTCATATAATGTATTTTTAATATTTTTCACATTTAATCACACATTATTACTTTTTTAAACTTACATAATACAATATTTAATTTTTATATAAATATAATTTGTAAGGTAAAAGTCAGGGGGTTTGTCCAAAAGTTTATAGACAAACCATTTTTCCTAAGACTTTCTCTAAGGGGAATATACAAATATAACCCTATAGACTTGAGTAAATGACAATATAACTCTGAGATAATTGAAACTATAAGAAACAACCCTAACTAGTTGATGAAAGTGCCAATATAACACTAAGACACCATTTACAACGTTGATCAACGTTGACCACGCATAAAATGACCAATGTGCCCTTTGGCCTAAAACCTAAAAGTGTTACTCAATCTATCACAGCTTAAGCTACACACATACTATTTGATAGTCAACACTGTCAAATTTTAATCACATATTTGAATAGATATATAAACAATAATATTATCGTATATGATATTGTTGGATTTGTCGTAATAAGTAATTTCTAAATATCGATTTTTCCCGATATTATATGTAGTTAAACATATTAACGGTCAAACATGTATCTTGAAGACCGTGAAAAATATTATGTGCGGCTTATGCTGGGATGGAGGGAGTAAGACAATTTTCCTCTCTGGCCACCACGAGACCGCCGCTGTGTTTCTGTTGCGACACCTCAACCCGACCACCACCCCCACCCCCACTCCTTCTATAGCCCACCACCCCCTCCCAAACCCACCGGCCACCATCCCAGCTCCACCCACTACTGCAACCCACCACCCCAGCCCCAACCCCAACTCCGCCAACACCAGCCCCGCTCTCTACCAAATCCTGTCGCACCACCACCTCGTCCCACTGGCTACCACCAAATCTTGTCGCACCACCACCTCGTCACACCGGCTACCACCAACAATCCCAATGCCACCCCATGTCCTGTCACCCAAGTCCTAGTCACTACAAAACCCTAGCCCAAGAGCCGCAATATCACCATGCCCGACGCCGCTAAACCGCCACGAAACCCTACCCCACCCGCCGCTGCTTTAATTCACTTCGCCAGAGGCCGCTGTGTTTAACGTCACTGATGGGATTATTTGACGTTGTTAGGAAGAGAGAATCAGAGGGATTCATCGCGATGAGAAGGGTTTCGTCGGTTGAATGAAGAAGAAGAAGAAGAAGAAGCAATCCCTCAGAATAAGAGACGAAGGTAGCTAACAAAAGAAAATGGAGAAGATGAAGATGTGGTTAGGGTTGAGGGGTATCATAATAATTTTTTTCCTATTTTTTGTTATTTTTCATAAGAGCAAAAATGTCTGTTCACGGAATTCCAGCTAAAAGTTTCCGGAATGGGTAGTTTACTATATAGGGTTATATTTGCTCTTTCAATTATGTAAATGTTATATTGACATTTATGTGAATTAGGTAACATTACAAAATCACTTTTCTCTATATATAAATTATTATTATTATTATGCAATTGATAGAAGAGTATTGTAGTAAGAATTTAATTTAGTACGTATATCAAAGTGTTTCACCCATTAATGCAAACATTAGTAGAGAATAGGCCTATTAAAGGCGGTTCCTTCGGACCAGAGAAGTCACTTTGGTTGTGCCTTAAATCCTCCGCGATCAAAGGTGGTTCTAAGAACCGCCTTTGAATGGCCACCATTAAAGGCGGCTATGAACCGCCATTGTTCCTTGAGCTGTAACTGCCTTTAATTAGTTTCGAGCTCGGAACTGTTTGTCCGAGAATCGAACTTTATGGGCAGCTTCGAGTGTTGAAATGATGATCTGACTATCATACTACCTATAGGGTTTCGAGTGTGGAACTGATTATTGAGTTTCAATTGTGGAGCAATTGATCAGACACCCTCTGGTGAAATACAGTCAGTAACCCGGAACGTCGTTCTGGGCTTCATAACATGTTCTTCCATCGGGGGTGAATTCTGGACATGCATGGGTATATTTTTCCAGGAAATGCAATTTTTGGATAATCAGTTCCGAGTCCAGAACAGTTTCTAATATAAAGGTTCCAATTGAGGAACATCAAATCGTGTCTATGTAAAATATTGATACATGGGCAGAATTTATTTCCTCAATCGAAACTCTGATCGGACAATATGTAAAATCGTCCTATTTCATTATAAACCAACTTCTAAATAGCCTCATAAAACCAATCTAGATTGTACAAAATACAAGAGAAGATTACACTAGATATCAAAAATCTATAGACTATACTAAGAAAGTAACAACCTATAGATAGGAATAGAAGTCACCAAAAATCTATTCCAAAACAACTATGTCATCAAATACTAGTCTCTCATAATACCACATTTGGATTCTTAATTGAAGAGGAACGGGAGTACACAAGATACCTAACCAAGCAATTTCTTGCACTATTGATACAAACATAGTAACAATATAATAATTGGGACGACATGTTATGTTGATTAAAATGATTCTCGAAATAATCATCTCAGTACTCACTTCGTTAATTTCTAGGTAATCCTCACATACATGTAGGACACACTCCACTGCGCATAGCATTACGTACTATCTGCATTTCCATGTCTCTGCTTGTTTCTTGTACTAATAAATACAAATTAAATTAGTAATAAATAATTGCAATAAGTGATGACTAAATAGAATTTCGCGACATGAAAAGAGAATCACACCTTGATTTGTATTAGGTCCAAACCCTCATTACCATTATTCCCTAGACCTTTGATAGAGTCACCCAATATTTTAAAGAACAACTAAAACAGTTAGAGGTGAAGAGAATCCTTACAGTAAACGCGCTTATTGTCAAGGACAATAAATATTAATCTCCAATGGTCTCTACAACATTGGAGAAAAATATAAAAAAATAATGTATTAATCGATTAACTTAAATGATAAGAGTGTGTAACCATCACCTTTCAATATATAGTGAAACAGAAGAAAAAAATTATCCGTTCATCCAAGACTTTTGCAGATGTAGTCAACCCTCTCTTAAACAGTACACTTGATTTCTTGAGTAAACACCTGGCACAAATACCTTATTCAACCCTTGTCCTTTTGGATTGAAAAATAATAATGTACCTTCGAAATGCAATCGCTATCATAAATTAGGAAATGATAAGAAATTATTAAAATTTTGCCCAAAGCAAAATGCTATATTATTTACAATAAGTATAGGGACATTATCGTTTGGTTCACTTGGTCACACCTTCATAAGTCTTCAAAGTTATTCCATGATGTGATGATTTCTCTCTTTTAACTGAATACGCATTCATTATCCAAGAATAAGTGAGTTGAGTTTCATTGATGTTTGCCATCAAATCATACAAGGCTCTACGAAATACGATGACTCCTTAATAACCTTTGCCCGGGTGATATGGGGTTTCGTAATATTTGCTGCCTTAAAATTGGCTTAGATGTTGTCATTGGTGTCTCATTCAAATGACGATCTTTAATCGGGTCCGCGTAAATGATATGACGAGGCCATATAAAAACATTCCTCGTGCGGATCTCACTTACTTTGTAGTGGCCTTCCGGAATTGGTAATAGGGCTTTGAGAACCTAGGGCTTTGAGAACCTAGGGCTTTGAGAACCTAGGGCTTCTCCATTGAAACTCTACAAATGCCATCACCAAGTGGAATGGAATGATGATGTCGCATCGACTCGTGTAGAATTCCATTGGCAACGTGTAGTGGCCTACCTTTTTCACCTCGATCAATGTATAGCTCACAAAAATGCGATGTCTAGATTGTGAGGGATAATAGACATAATGTAAATTAAATCTATAGTTAAATACTTATCAATGAATTAATTTAATTCAACCAACCTTGTTTTTGGACGACACAATAGCTTTGACAATGTTATTTTCTTCATTTGTTGGGGGATCAATAATGGTTTGTTGGTTCATCTCAACTTCTCCTAGCGAGTGCCGTTATCCTCTAGATGATGGTGTCCAACCGGGTGTCAAATAATCCAAATTCCCATGTAGCACGAGCCCCATGTGCTCGACCAACTTTCGAACCAATAGTTCTTGTTACTCTATCAACTTGTCTCTAACGAGGGGTTCCTCTTACAACACGTAGACTCTCGATGGTTTAGCCCGATTGTAAGATCAAACTATTCCAAATGCTTCTCTTTGGGACAAAAATGATCCCACTCCTCTGGCATGATCGGGGTAGTCGGTTTTACTTGTAGCCTCAAGAACGATGTCGTGCTTACCCAATGGAATGAATCGACCCTCCAATTTGTCTTGCTTTAAATATCCCTACACACTAAATATAGTTCCATGACCAATAATTAAAGGAAATAATAAACCCGATTGAAATGAGAAGTAGTAAATAAGGTCTTACCACTCGTTTTGTGACTTCAATAATCAGAGCTTTATCATATCCACCATTTTTCCCACTCTTCAACAAGAGATCACACCTAACGATCTCTTCCACATCGATTGGTGTGACCAACAACCTCGCCTCTTCCTCGCTCATCCCCCCTTCGATGGCAATTTGAACATCTCTTTCAAAATGTTCTTTCACTATTTCAAGGGCCGCTAATCCATATCCACCCTGGCTCTTCCGATTGGGTGTTTTATTTTTCAATGCATTACTTTGTTTTTCTGCCCTCGTACGCTAGTTTTTACGATGTCATGAGCACGTAAAAACTAAAAGGAATGAAATGTTTAGAGACTAATAAAAAATTAAATTACTTACATTTTCCTCATTATCCAAGGTTATCTTATAAAATTCCCAACTATCCGGTTGAATATGTGTGTAGGTCAACCATTGAGGATCACCCTTTGTACTAAAGAATATGTAATCTCTAGACAAGGTGTACTTGTGTTCACTTCAATTTTTTGACATCATGGTCATTGTTTTCTTCTTCAAATCATCCAAATCCGGAAAATCAATCTCGAATGGCCTCTATAAAATTAGGACATGAAACGATGAAATACACCTAGCTCAATTTAGTCAAACTTTAAATGGAAGGAAAATGGTAGAAGCATAAATGAAATAATAAATGCTAGTAGGAACCTTGCACTCCGTCCAAAGGACGTCTTTGTATTATTTAGGGACCTCGTGCCAATTATCATACTTGACATCTACCCTTGTCCTACCCACTTTCCCTACCCAACTCGACTACTTAGCATGCTCATCGGACAAACATTTTCTCCATTGGTTGAATATTAACAAAGTAGACTCCTTCCTTGCAATTCTACGATCTAAAGTCCTACAATGTGTCATAGCAATCACGATCTCCTCCGACCCCTCTTCTTCATCATCTTCATTGCCTATTGTATCAGAAATTCCTTTGAGTGAACCCATTGGTTCTTCTCTAGTCCTTTTCCATGACATTAAAGACCCTATGGACAATCAATATATTCCACTTGCAAATTACTATAACACAATAGATGACATTTGATTAAAAAAATAACATCAAAAGAATCATAATAGCACACACCATCTATACATATCTTAGGAACATCACTAAAAGGGGGATTGATTCACCCCCCCCCCTACACAACAACACCAACACTTTAATATTTACCTCTTGAACAATATATGGGGATTAGATGTTGGAATGACCTTAGTAGATCATATTCTTCAACTTGTAAAAACCCTAACCAAAACCCAAGCTCTTTTGTGTTTATTTTTGAGAGAATATGTTATGTAGATGATGAAATCTAGGGTTTTGGGTGGTATAGAAAAGAAAGTAAGAATGTAGTAGAGATTTTATTAGGACTTTGTGGGAGAAGGTTTGGGGAGGGTTTTTGAGGGAGAAAATGAGAGGGAACTCCTGCTGAAACAAATGGGTATTAATTACTCATTTGAAAACTGCCTTTAATGCTCTGTTTCCTCTAAAGCCCGTAAACAGCTTCCAAATGACGAACATTATCGTCTCTATGTAAAATATGACTGAATAGGTTCCAATATCAGAACCTATTCTTAGTATATAAAAATGGGGATGTGTTTTCATAACCCGCCAATAATCCTAATTCCCCAATTCCATTTCCCCCTAAATTTATGAACTCATAACCTATATTCAATATAGCACACTCTCAAATAAACCGATGGATCCTAGGTGTCACGGTGGTAAAAGAGCGGAAGGTGGAGTGGGGAATGCTTCCAGCCGTAGTTATCGACCAATACAAGAGCTCCATGGTAGTTTGGAACGATTCTTCAATACCGGTGCTGAACAAAGGTATGGGGACTTCCATTGTAGAAAATGCACAAATCCTAAGGTTATTCCAATAACGGATGTTGAGCCACTAGCCCTTGGAAATTTGAGCCCTTGTGTTTTAAAAAGTTGATTTTGTTAGATAAGCATGTCCATTACGATGAGTTCCTACAATTTTATACTAATTTAGGATAGGCTAGTAACAATAAGGAGCAAAAAATTGTAAATGGTGTCACAATACCCGTCACCAAATATTCCATTAATGATGCCTTAGGTTGCGAGTACACAGACCCTACTAAATTGAAGCATATTGATGATGATGGACCTATTGAAATTTTTCATCAATAGAATTGGCCCAGGTTATATAGGTAACCTCATTGTGCCCGGTTGCTATGGCTAAGAAGTATTTTGGTACGTTGGGTTCGACACCAAGGCATGCCGAGAGCTATGATGTGAGGGTATTTTATGTTGAGTTAGGTTAGTCTAAGAGTGGATTTGTCAAAATGTCCGACCATCAAGTGGCCATGCATGTGAGAAACCAATTGGGAACCTAATGATATTCTAATATGTGATGGAGTGTGTAAAGCTTAACCCCGCCTATACAATTTTAATGTATATGTTAAAGGTCGCAGCAGGTAAAAAGAAAGGTCTTTCGTATGGTGCCTTGGTCATGACTTTGATCAAGAAGTTGAAGGTTTTGCCTATCGATAAACCATTTCATTTGGAGTATTATGATGGGGATTAGTTAGAGCACAAACATTTGGTCTTGAATGATGAGAATAGATGTGTCCAACGCACAATACCCGGATCATCCACTAGGGCAACGAAGAGAAGGAGGGACGCTGCAGTGGGGAGTTCAGAGGCATCTTCATCTCGCGAGTAGTGAAAGTGTTTCAATTATAAGTACATTTTTGTTATTTTACTTTTTGTAATATGTATTTCATATTGTATTTTGTTTTTCATTTTATAGGGAGCCGAAGTTCATGGATGAGTACCTTCAAAAGGTACATTTCATGCCTTCAAAGTGAAGTTAGTGCCGCTAATGAAGAGCTAGTAGCGATCGAAGTTAGGCACAAAAAATTCATTGAATCCACCCCACATTGTGCTTAGTGAAAATGAGGGTATGCCAAAATTTAAGCCCGAACATTCAGAGGATGATGGGACCGAGGGCGAAGGAGGTGAGGATGGAGATGCGGACCCTGACAAGACTGACTCAAAAATTGAAGAAATGTTAGGTTGATGATTTGGATACTAAGAATATTTTTTTATGGATGTAACAATTAGGAATTGAAACATGTTGTGTAGGATAATTCTTCTGTATTACATTAGATGATAATGACTACTATATTTTGGTTAAGATCTTATCTATTTAAGAGTTCCATTTCTCTCTTATTCGGTTGTGTGATTGTCTTTATAACCCCGATTATCTGTTGGAACATAATGGATGTTTATCATCATATAACCATACTTGACGAAGAGGTTCCGATAGAGAAACTCTTTCAGTTCTGTATAAATATGTTCCCAAATACGTTAAGAGCTCGGAACCATTTGTTCATAAGTTGAACAAGTAGTCCAAACTTTAGGACCAAACATGGTCCCTACAAAGAAAAGCTATTTTTATGGCATTTTTTGGATTACGTTTACGAGCTCGGAACTATTTCTTATGCAGAAATAGAAACCCCGAATATACTATTACGAGCTCAGAACCGAAGTTCCAAGCTCTGATGTAATTTCAGGACCAAATCTGGTCCCTACGAAGAAAAACTATTTTTATGTCATTTTTTGGATTAAGTTTACGAGCTAGGAACTATGTCTTTTTCGAAAAATAAATCCCGAGCTTGGAAATAAGGTTTCGAGTTCTGGTGTGTTTTCAGAACAGAACCTGCTCAACTGACGGTTCAAATTCATTTTAGATAAATTTCAATAATAGCTCAAAAATTTGTTTTGGATTTGGAACAAATAATCGTGACAGTTTTATGACTATACTTGATTATAGTTCCAAGTTAGGAACTGTAAATATTCAGTTTGAAAAATTAACACAAATTAGTTCTGAGCTCGTAACTGATGTGCCTATTTTTTTTAAAAACAAATTGGTATTCATTCTAAGAACCCTATATTCATTTACGATAGTGGAACTCCAACCCTTACCCTAATTCAAATTCTAACCCACGCGGGAAACTTCTCAGGATGTCATCTTCAAATACTACTGCAACAGTTTGCGGGTGTCAGTCTAAATCGACGAGAGGAGGCCGACTGAGGAACCCGGGCTACGAAACAAGGTTTGTTTCCATTGAAGTCGAAACTAAGTTCAATTCTTTTAGGTATGATAGAAAATTGTTGGATAGCTACATAATAGATTTGAATGTGTACCGTAGCATAGGGTTAGCCGACCCCGTTAAGTTTTTTTAAGATCAACATATCCTTAAACTTTAAACTTTGGACGAACCTTCTTACTTTGATGAAGGTTCGTTCAAAGTTTATTTTCATGAGGTAGGGGTTCATGTACTTATTGGATTAGGGTGAATGAGTTTAATGTTGAGATAAGCCTGCAGATTATTAATAGAATAATTGAATGTCCATACAAGGGTCTAGAAGATGTCTCCCCTAGTGGAGGATGGGCCTTTAGATGACGTTTATCATGGGGGATAATGGCCGCTTGATGATGAATACCCCAGTATTGACCTAATTGTATGTAGTAGGAAATACTTTAAACGCAATCATCATGATCTAGGTAGACCGGAATCCTTTGATCTCAAAGAGCTCAAAATTGACCAATGTATTGTGTACGAGATAATAGCTCGATCTATAGTACCCACTCCTAGTCACATCGCTGAGCCTAATTACTCGACTCTTATGATGTTCTACTATGTAATAGAGGAGGGAAAAGTTAATCCCGGGACCACTATTTTTAAGCAAACGATGTGTATAGATACATCGAAGAGAATAATCAAGTGTGAACAGGTCGATTACGTTGATGTTGCAAAGTGTGAACAAGTTGGCTTTTCATGGCAAAGAAAAGACGTGCAAGTACTTTGATAAGCAATACTTTTTGAAGAAAAAGTGGATACTATATGAGCACAAGTGGTGTCACCGAACACTTGTTGCCGCCGAGCCTCAAAAGAGAGTAAGGATTGAAGAAGGTACATCAAATGTTTTTAAGATATATCTACATTAAAGAATTATCTTTTATTAATTGTTATTTGTAAAATGTAATTGTAGAGGATTTTGGCCCTAAATTTTGAAGAGCATGAAGAATTGCCTCAAAGGGTTCACGACGAAGTGTGCCAACTCAGGGAGCGTTTATGGAAGCTAAAGAAGAAGCAACGTGCTTAGAAACTTGCTTAGCATCCTTAAGAATATTCACTTCATTTTCAATCAAATTCATACCAAGGTAAGAGTTGTCTTCATTAGGAGGTGTCATTTCATTTTCAATCACATCAACTACATGGCAAGAGTTTTTTTCCGTAGGAGTTTTTTTTGGGTTTATTGATATCATATCCCACCTTTCTTCCTTCAAATTCTTGAGTTAAAGTACCTCTAAGCACATAAATTTTCATACTCGCCGTTCTAAAAAATGATCTCCCTAGAAAGATAGTGGGTGCATCCTCATCATGTGACATATCAAGAACGTAAAAATCAGTGGGGAGTACAAATATTTCTACCCTAACCAATACATCATTTACTACCGCTCATATTAGGGCGTGATTGGATAATTGTATGACTACTCCAACGGTTTGCAAAGTTCCAAGTTTCAGATTTTGTAAAGGGAATGGGGGGATGAAATTGATGGATGTTCTGAAATCTACCATGTCCCTTTCAAAAGTGGTTCCACCAATATGCTACATTGGTTGTTCAAGAAGCTCATGGTAATTTTTAGTTTTTTTTCAAATGCGGTTTTCAAACCACAGTGACCTAAAACGGGTTAATTAATGCCCTCCAAGACCATGTTCCAAATTCAGATATTCATTCCACAACCCAATCCACCAAACCGATGTAGTTTTGAAGTTTGGAAGACATATTCGACGCAGTTTACGAAATCGGAAATAAACTCTGGTTTTCGTCAAAACCACATCCTTGTTGTGATACAGTAACATGCCTCCTACCCTATTTCTGAAATCGGAACCACTTAAATCAAAGGAAGTTCAACACAATCGCCTTTAATTAATTAGGTCCAATTAAAGGCAGTTAAATCTAGAACCGCCTTGTTTTTTGTCAAATCAAATACTGTTACTAGATAACCGCCTTGTAAATCAATCAAACCGCCTTCTTTAATATTATAGACTTGCATAAACAAGGTTCCGATTTCGAAACTTACTAGGGAAAGCGGTTCCTCAGAAAATCGATGCAACCGCCTTTGAATGCTACTTTTAATTAAACATCCTCCACTGGTGATACCTAATTCCAATAAATATCAAATCACCCTATTTATCATTCTAATTATAAAAAATGACGTTATCTAATAATTAGTCGGTATAAAATGAGACATTTTGTTGTAAATTTCAAACTTTCAATTTTAATGTTAAAAAGTGAGATTGGATGTGCATAACACTTTCCCCTACGACACCATAGTTCGACTAAGAAGTAAATATACCTCTACTTGTATTTAAGAAGTAAGAGAAGTAAGAAGTAAATATACTTTGGAGTTTTAATAAATATGGTCTATCCATAAGTTTATAAATAGATCACTTTATTTTTTACATTAAAATTTATACATTTATATATATATATATTATTTTTTAAGTTAAAATAAATAATAATAATATGTATTTGAATGTTAAAATATGTATAAAAAACATAATATAAAAAGTAGTAGTATTTTTTAAAAATTTAAAATTAAATTGTAATTTAACAAATACAGTTTATAAGTGAAAAATACAGTGAACTATTCATAAGAATCCACGTATTAGAATACCTCTTCTATTTTTCTAATCTTAATAAATAAATAAGTTATGCACTCCAACTATAAGTTTGTTTCATTAAGAAGTAAATATATATACTTGCGATAAATTTTTAATCTAATAAATAAGTAAGAGTCCGTCAAATTTCACCCATTGACACCTATTTTTCCTTATACAGACTAATCATTAAATTACGTCATTTTATAATTGATATAATTAATGTGATGGTTTGATGTTTGTTTTTTATTACAACGAGTTTCTCATAAGTTTGAAAATTTTAAAAATGTATTACAATGCATAAATAATTATAATTTAAATCTAAATATTATTGAAACGGAGTTTTTTTATTATTAATCTAACAGGAAACTTTCTCTCGATGCACTTAATATTCCATGATCAAAATTAATTAATTTATATTATAGTACAAAGATCAATAAATAATAATATGACACAAAATTTCGTTAATTCTTTCATTAATTTTGAATTCTTAATATATACTGTATAATATAAGAGATAGAGAGTGCATTCTATTAAACCTTCAAATGGTTAAACCAATTATATATATATAAAATCATTTTATAACTATTATAGTTAAATTTATAATTATTTATAATTTAAGATATATTTTAAATATTTTAAAATTACTGAAATCTTGTTCAAATAAATGAAAATAACGTTAAATTAATCCATGCGTTACATAAATTATAAAATGACTTATCTTACTGTTAGACTATTTAAAATAAAATTTTATGTAAAATATAATATCAGTCAAACATGCTATTTAAAAATTAGGGAAAAGATTTTATGCATCTTCCAAGAGGATAAGTACTACTGACTTTAAAAAACAAATCTCCAAAACTATACACTTCTTCCATTTATGTTTGATTGAAATACTTTCCTTTTAGATATTTGTATTTGTTAATACATTTTAAATAGGATTAATCATAAATTAATCTTATCAACACATTTTATATTTCACAAAATCTTATTTAAAACCGATTACTCCCTCCATCCCTCTATAAGTGTGCTATTTTACTATTCATTAATAAAGTAAATTTGTAAAATTTTAAAAATATATAAATGTAAAAAAAAATTGTGGGAGATCTTGCTACATTCATCGTGTGTTTTTAGAAGATTTTTAATTTTTTAATTATGCATAATTTAATATGTTGAACTTTTAAAATCATTTATGAATAATTAAAAAGAGGAAGATAAGACACTTATACATGGACGGACCGACGAAAGAGTAGCTGTTAAATGTGGTCAAATTCGTATCACTAATAAGACAATTTGATATTTATTTTTATTTATTGCAATGAGCCACCTATAGTGGAAAAAAAATCTTTTAAAATAAATTTCAACATATAAATAATTTTAATTTAATTTTAAAAATTAATAAATAAATTATTTTATAATTGGATCAATCTAACGGTAGATCTTCTCACATTTTCTCTATTATATTTTTAAAAAAAATATTTGTGGCCATAAAATGTTTTACCAATCAATTTTTTTTTTAAAAAAAGAAAATGATGGGGTACTGTCAATTTTGAGTGAATAATCATTGCACGGAAAGCTGTCTAGTTAAAAACCCTTTTAAAATATTTTGAAAATTAGTTATTTTCTAGTTTCTAGAGAAAAAGAGAAGGTTCCGAAATTGACCGCAGTAGAATGATGCAAATTAACACAACAAGTGGGGGTGAGGGAGTAAATAAAACAAAATAAAATAAAATAGCGCATTTAAAAGCGTGAGAGTGAGATGAGAGAAACGCAGAGTTCGGTTAGCCTTGTGTGGGCTGTGACTCATAGCTCAAGCTTATCACCTCGTCAGTTACAGTAGTACCAGTGCTACCCTTATCCTCCGGCCACCGGAAAACACTACCCAATAATGGGAGAGGTATACATATACGTATATACATATGTACCTATATGTACAAATGTTCTTTCTTCCAATTCTCTGAGTTTTTTTTGTTGGGTGGTTTCAGGAAGAGAAGAAACCAGAGGAGAAAAAGGCTGAAGAGCCTAAGAAAGACGTTGAGGCCGATAAAAAGAAAGAAGAGCCCCCTAAAGTGGATGAGAAGAAGGAGGCGCCGGCGCCGGCGGAGGGATCTAAGGCTGCGCCGCCACCTCCGCCGCAGGAAATCATCTTGAAGGTTTTCATGCATTGCGAAGGCTGCGCTCGAAAAGTCCGCCGGTGTCTCAAGGGATTCGATGGTAATTTCACTCTCGTTTTCGCTGGTTATAATATGTTTGAGATTTGCTATTGATTTCAAGTGCTGGATTAATTTTAGGAGTGGAGGAAGTGGTGACGGATTGCAGGGCTAGCAAAGTGGTGGTTAAAGGTGAGAAGGCGGATCCGCTGAAGGTGCTGGAGAGGGTTCAGAGGAAGAGCCACCGCCAGGTTGAACTGATTTCTCCGATCCCGCCGCCGCCGCCGCCGGCGGAGGAGCCCAAGAAGGTTGTGGATGAGGCGGCCAAGCCTGAAGAGAAAAAGGCAGAGGTTATTAATCCATTTTCTTTTTTGTTGGATTTGTTTAGATTCTGGTAATTTCAATCGCTCATCGTTTTGCTATTTTGTTTTTATGCAGCCTCCGGTGGTTATCGTTGTTTTGAGAGTTCACATGCATTGTGAGGCTTGTGCCCAGGAAATCAAGAGGCGCATCCAGAAAATAAAAGGTGAATCTTTTCATCTTATTCTTGGCATTTTTCTGCTCGAAAATTGTATTTCAGTTCTACTTTTGTCACACAATCTCAGCTTTATTCTTGTCCCAGTTTCAGCCGTTTGTGCAAAATAGCATAGCAATCACTTATTTTTTGTGAACTCTTGGATTCAATATTCTGATGCTTTTGCCATCTTTACACTTTTTAACCGTGCTGCAAAGGAATTTTCTTGAATTATTCCCATCATTGACTGGGATCTTGGACTTAATTGGACTTGCATTAAATTAATCACATTGGATTCCGTCTGATGGAATATTAAACTTTTCAAACCAGGAGTTGAAACCGCAGAGCCAGATCTAAAGACCTCAGAGGTGACTGTGAAAGGAGTCATCGAGCCACCTCAGCTGGTTGACTTCATCTACAAGAGAACCGGAAAGCACGCCGAGGTTCTCAAGGTGGAGGAGGAGAAAAAGGAGGACGACAAAGTCAAGGAAGTGAAAGAAGAGAAAAAGGAGAATGAACCAGAGAAGGCCGCCGAGAAAGAAGGCGAAGCGCCGCCCGCAGAGAAACAAGACCCGCCGGCCGCCGCAGAAGGCGACGGCGATGCCAAACTGGAAATGAAGAAGAACGAGCTCCACTACCTGTACAACTACCCGCACAACCATCATCATCAGCTGGGATATGTTGGCCATGCTCAAGAATCATATGGGTACGCAGCATATCCACCCCAGATGTTCAGTGACGAGAATCCTAATGCGTGCTGCGTGATGTAAATGGGGGGCTAAAGTTGGGATGGAGAGGTGATGCGCACATGCCCCTTTGACACCTTGACGTGCTATACATGTGGCCCTGTCGGGGAGCATTTAGTACTGTTAACTTGCAGAGACGCTGTAGAATTTTGTGTACCATCTTCCTTATCTTTACTATTATATGACTCTGTTCCATACTTGAAATAAGCGGTTAACAAATAAATATGGTACGCAAATATATCAGAGTTTTTGGATACGCTCGTCCACTTACTATTTGACATTATTCTCTATTAGATTTTGATCGTATATTTGAGTAGATATAAGTAAATAATATTATTGTATGTGATATTCTCTATTAGATTTTGATCGTATATTTGAGTAGATATAAGTAAATAATATTATTGTATGTGATATTATTGAATTCGTCGTAACAAGTGGCCGAGTCGAGTTTTGATGAACGTAGAATAAGTACCAGGAGTGTCGTTCAATTGTTGTACTTTTATGAGTTCCTAGTCGCTGGTAAAAGTGGTGTTAAGTGATGATTTTCATTTGTGATGCTCTTGGTGATGGTTGGTAGATTCTGTTGTCTTTGGTAGTACTGTTGCCTCTGTTAGGTGTGGGCCATAGTATAGGGTAAATAAGTGACTGGGATGCTGCACCTTTCATGGCAATCATGAACATTCAAATCATAGGTGGGTGCAAAGCTTTAATTTCTTGAAAATTACACCATCAGTGGTCCAAATTCCCTTGGGATCTTTGGTCTACCACATTATCATCCTACCTGAGAAAATTTTAAACCACCGGTTTATTACTCCCTCCGTTTCACTGGAATTGGCATGGTAGGCTTAGGTGCTTGGATTTAGGTGAATGAAATATGTGGATGAAATTGAATTTAGAAAGGGAAAAGTAGAATGAGTGGAT
>JAULKM010000010.1:6842163-6883317 GCA_032355605.1 Rubia tinctorum
GAAGGAAGCGGTGAATAGTGAAATTGACTCCATTATGCAAAACCATACATTGGAGTTAATAGATTTGCCATTAGATTCAAAGCTCTGGGGAGCAAGTAGATGATATACTCACCATAGGTGACAATAAAGACATGATCAAACAAACCAAGAACTTGCTTGAAGGAAAGTTTGACATGAAAGACTTGGGACTAGTAGACGTGATCTTAGGGATAAAAATCTTTAGACACTCTGAAGATAGTCTCGTCACAAGAACATTACACCGAGAAAGTACTTGATAGATTCAAGAAATGTTCAAGTGAGATAGCTAAAAATCTAGAGGACCCTCATCTCAAGATGAAGAAATGTTCAAGTGAGATAGCTAAAAATCTAGAGGACCCTCGAGTGATCGAGAGAGTCTTATGTATTTGACAAACTGTACAAGACCCAATTTAGCATACACTCTTAACGTATTGAGTCGTTGTATAAGCAATCCACACTATAAGAAACAAGAGCTTTTACCTCGGTTCTACAGGACCTTTTACCTCGTGAAGGAAATATGTCTAGTAAAAAGGCTAAAATGAAAACTCTAGGAATATCAACTAATCATTTTAGAGACCTCGATTCAAGACCACACGCGCGGTTCGGTATGTATCGGGACAGGTCAGGTCGGCCTCGGGCCTTGGGCTCTAGAGACGGGTAGGTTATTTTGGACCGTGGCCCAACTTTGATTTTTGAACTGGTCAACTCTCATAATTTCAAAGGCGTAAATCGATCCTGTTATTCTTACCTTTTCATTGCAGAGCGTGGATTGCTCTCTTCTGAATTAAAGAGGTATGGATTGCTACACGAATACCTTCTGCCTGTTAGTTGCCTTCGCCTATAAAAGGAAGCCACTAGCCTCATTTTAAAACACACAATACAACAGATCCTACTTCCCACTCCTTCCTCTGTTCTTATCGTTCATAGTCGTAGTGTTCTTCGTGTTCGTCTTCTTTGTTCATCGAGCCTATGAGTAAGGCACCGGATTATTAGTTCGCCGGTTTTCGCTTCTAAGTTGTGCAGAGTAGAAGAGTATAGCAGTTGTATCATGAGATTTGGAATGCTATCGAACCTTCACACACTACGGAGCATTTTTTGAATTAAGGACGAAGATCTTAACCTCACAGTTGCATCGATTTAACCATTTATGCTTCGGTATAATTTTTCTGCTCTCTTTTCATTTACTTAATTCTGTTATTTATTTTCATAGTGGTTTTTTAGTTAATTGGAATTTAGGATCTTACACCGGCTTCTAGTAAGCAAGCTGATGGTGATACAAATGGTGCATCTCGGAGATCCGGACGAGGAAGACAATCATTTCTCTTTTCCAAAAGATACAGTCCTCTATTTCAAAAAGGGTCTGTAACCTCAACCAGAGGCGGATCCAGAATTTGAAGAGGGGGGCAAATTATAATTTTTTAAAAAAATTCTTAGGTACTAGCTGTATTTTTTAAAAAGTGGTGGGGCAAAATCATTAAAAATTAAATTTTAGTACATAAAAATTTAAATTTTTTTTTTGTTTGGGTGGCAATTGCCACCTTTGCCCCTATACTGGATCCGCCTCTGACCTCAACCAATGTCCCTCCCGTTGAATCGGTGTTGGAGGAACCTCACCAATCAGCGGCCTCAGGGAAAGGTACGGTAACTATGGTTTTTCACTTCATCAGTTTTCTGATGGTTTTAACATTTTTTTTTGTTGTTAGACCACCACCTTTTCCAACGTTATACTGCAATTTTAAGGATGCACAAAAAGTCTATATATCACATAATTTTGAAGATTTGTTTTTAAAATTTTGGTTGACAGATGTGTGTGTTTGTTGGTGGAAGAACCATCTTAATGCTTAAGGGGTCCTATATGCAACTAATATGTTTCTGACAACTGGAAATGTCTCCTGTTTTCTGGGTACATCCCCTAGGAAAAAGAGGGATGAGATTGTACCATGGAAGGGGCACAGAGCCAGCGACATGTTATCGACGGACCCAAAATCAGCCCCTTTGGTCTCTAATATTATCAAACCAATGAATCAAAGATGATAAAGACATGGAAATTCCTGAATCAAAGAAAACGCCTCGCGGAAACTCAAAGCGATGAAAGTTGCAGAACTAAGAGAACTGGCCAAAGCAAGAGGAATTAGTGATTTTGCTTCTCAGGTACTAGTTGTGTGTGTTTTGTATTAGTACACAAACCTGGAAACACAGGAAGTACAAATTGTACAAGTAAAAAGAGCACTAGTGCCAATTCGAGAACATTGCAGCCTTTGCATTCGTTTACAATGCAAGAACTCGAGTAGTATGAGGATGAAACTTTGAGATCTGTACATGATCAAAACAGGTCCACACGAAAGAACCATGGTAGAACAAATGCTAGTACTAAGCATGACATCAAGATGTTACACAACGGCTGCTCCCACCAACACCACCTTCTTCCTGAGGAGGAGGAGGAGGCTGTAGCACCCGCTGCTAATCCATTTGCATTCCACTCTTCCATGAACAACCTACTGTCGCTTGTACCAACGACATTTTGCGCATTTCTCCCACAAATTTCACATATTCTGCATTGGATCACAGTGCAACAGTTCAGACATGATCCACACACAGAACTCAATTCCAACCACAAAAAATGACAGCATTTCTCGGACCATTAGTCTTATGTTTCTCCCTTCAATGAACTAAGCACCGGATCATTTCTCTACGTAATGAATCACTTAATCCCAGAATAGCAAGTTCTACAAGTAGAGTACTGCTGCTACTTAAAATCTCCACACAGTAAACAACTAAAGAAAACTCAATCTTTATCTACCCAGATACCAAAACAAACAGAAAAACATAAGTGTTAACAATTTGAATGGAGAAAAGGATTGTTACCTATTTCCTTTGAGCTTGAACCAGGCTTCAGCACAAAGAGAATGAGCAAAACCAAGTTCTCCTCTGCACCCACATCCAAGTTGAATTACACCATACTTTTCCTTTTCCTTCTCATTTTCATCCAATTCTAATCTGCCCAAATGGCAAATTCTGCACATTCTGACATCATTTTCATCTGCAGCCAACCCCTTTGGCTTCCCATCTTCCCCTTCCCTTATTGCGATTCTAGTTTCTTGGACAACAAAAACCAACATGCTAAAATTGGATTCTGAGTTTAAATACTGGGATTCAAAATGATGAAGATGCACTTAAATTGGAGGAGTATCTTTATAGTATCATAGTCAATCTAACTGGATATTATAATTATAGTATACATTTGTTACACGTAATCAGATAACCCAATCGCAATTAAAGTCGGCTAAGCCTCTACTTTCTTTGTTTTTCTGGGTGAATTACACTAGCCGTACGACACTATAAAAAAGTCGTCTTGTAATAATTTTCAACAACTAAAATAACAATAACAACGATAGGATAAATTGTCTTTTTCCAATCGATATTCATCAAAGACAATTTTGGAAAAAATAGACTTTGCATTAACATATAGGAATACGTGGTTGAATTGAAATTATAAAAAAAATAAAGTATTAAAATATATATATATATATATATATTAGATTATATTAGATTAGATTTTTTTCTTTGTCTGTATAGGTCTTTTGTACTAGGGTCGGTCCAAGGGCAGTGCACTCACACTTCGCCCAGAAATTAAGTGATCGGAAAATTTTAGTTTTGACCCTATATATATCAGTTTTTTTCTGCTTAATATTAAGAACTGAGTTTTTAAATCAGCTAGGCTGGCCCATTTTATTATTCTTTCCAAAAGTTAAGCTAAAAAATAAGTAAAGAAGAAGTTTAATTTACAACCTTTTTAAATTTTATTTTAAATGAGTTAAAATTGGGCTGGCCCGATCACTGAATTTAAATTCTCTTTTAAAATTTTGAGTTGGATTTTAGACCAAATTAAAAGGCAATGAAAGATCATTTTCATTTTAGTAACATTTGATACTTCAAGCAGGACCTATTTAGCAAATATATTGAAATTGAACTTAGAAATTGTAAGAGCCATTTTGTTTTAGGAACATTTATGTTTGTTTTGAGTGTTTGTCGAAAAATATGAAAATGGAAAATATGAAAAGAAATGTTGAAATTGTTTAATGCTATACTTTCTCTATCTCTTTTTAAACTTCCCACTTTGAATTTTTAAGTTAAATACACATAAGTATAACTGTCATTATCTTTAAATATAAACAATTAAAGTATAAATAATAATATTTATGGTGTACATTTACGGCGAATTTAATAAAATCTTTCGTGATATTGTTCTAATTTATATAAATGTAAATTTATTATCAAAGTGACACACTTTTGACTTAAAAAGTTAAAATGGAAAGGTTAATAGAGGATAGGGGGAGTATAAGTTATATTGATGTAGGGAGGCTGAGATTTCATAATTTTCATTGAATGATTTGATTGCATTGCATCGACTTGTTCTTACTGTACAAAATATTTATGAATGTATCGATGAAAAATTAAATTTTGTATCGATATATTTTCTTTATATCAATAGTTTCTTTATAAACTTTGCATCGATAAATTTTTATTTCTTTTTACAAAAGGGCCCAAATTAAATGTTCACACTGGGCCTCAAAATAGTTTGGATCGGCCCCTGTTTTGTACCTCTATATAATCTACCCCAAATCATAAATACAACCACGCATTATTCTCATTATTTTTTATATGGTATCAGAGTTTAAAATCCTGAAACCCTAAGAAAATTTTCCACTGCTCTCGAGTTGTCGCCGCTGCCGCCTCCAGCCGGACGTCCTCACACGCGCCTCCATCGCTCGTTACCGTTGCCGACAACCGCCGATCACCGCAACCAGCTTGGTTTCCATGATCATCCATTGTACGCTGTCCCGTACTGGCTGCGCGTGTCTGCTCACACGTCGTCCCGACCCCGACGTGCTGCTGTCGTCAATTTCACGCGTCATTATGCCTCTCACATCTGATTCGCCACGCCATCATCGGTCCCTGGTTTCTGTAATCTGATATGATTTGCTCGTTATGGAAAATCCTGAAACTGAATTTGCCCATGATGCCGCTGAACGTGATCGCATCGTTGCCGAATCTGAGGCCAATAAGCGACAAAATCTCAATGCCACCGACGTGATTGCAACTTTACTCAAACATTTGCAATTACACTCTAGCATTGGGCCATCTGCATCTGCTGGTCGATCTGTGAACTCTCCGTACTACCTTGGTCCTTCTGACGGTCTCGGTTTGGTTATCTATCCAGTCATACTGAAGGGTGAAGAAAATTATCTTGAATGGACTATTGCAATTTGTAGTGCTATGCTCACTAAGAAGAAGATTGGTTTCATTGATGGAACCATTACAAAACCCCTTGATGGTCATCCTGATATAGATGATAGGTCTGGAGTTAATGCTACTCTTGTTTGTTGGATCTTACAGACTGTAGATCAACCTCTGCGTTCTTCTACCAATTATTTTTCCACATTTAAGGAATTGTGGGATGGTCTTAAAGTACGACCGAAAATTCTGCAGATGCGTGATGATATACAGAACTGTCGGCAGAATGGCTAGACTATTGCCATTTATTTTGGCAAACTAAAGAAGCTGTTTGATGATTAGGATTCTTTTTGGCCTCCTTTAGTTTTCACATATGAAGCTTGCAAACCACTCTGCACATACAACCATGTTGCTTCCGCCTTCCAAGAACATGAGAAAGATATGATCTATCAATTTCTCCTCGGTCTAGATGAAGACTATCACACCTTGCGACTCAACATTATAACTCTTGATTCACTGCCACATGTCATGCATGTATATGCCCTTGTTGCTCAGGAGGAGAATCACAAAGCCGTCATTCGGTCTTGCGAGTCTTCAACTGGCTCTATGGCATATGTTGCACGACGTCCACCACCTTCGGGTTCTTCGCATACAGCTCTCACTTCAGGTGATTGCAATAATCTCATCTGTATGCATTGTCATCCCAAGGGTCACGACAAAGCTTCCTATTTCAAACTCACAAGCTATCCAAAATGGTTCGCAGAGATGAGGGAGAGAGCCAACGCTACCAAGAATACGATGCCAGCTCAGCCGATTGAAGCCGTCGCTAGGAACAATGTTCCAACCCCTGCGTCTGCCCCCTCCACCACTATTAATCTGTGCTGCGGTGTCACAGCCAGACTATGCGTCAGCCACATCCTCCAGTGCCCTTACCCAATCTGATATTGGTCATCCTCTGTATGATGACCAATGAAGTATGACCCTTCATTTATTTAATCAGTTTAATTATGAGTCTGGCCATGGGTCAGGTAAGTCTACTTTACCTTTAATTCTTGATTTGGTGGGTCTCATATCACATACCTGGTGACAAGGGTTCTCTTACTGATATCTCTACTATTGTCGATTTTGTGAATGTTATACTGTCTGATGGATCTGTGTCATCTGCTACACAATATGGTTCTATTTTTTTGGAGATATCACTTTTACTCATGTACTCTGCATACATACTTCGCGATACCATTTATTATCATGTTCTAGATTATTATCTGCCTTAAAATGTCTAATTTGTTTCCATAAAAATTATTGCATTTTACAGAAAATCAATACGAGTACTGTGATTGACGTGGGTGAACAATAAGGGGAGGTTTTATTGGCTTCGTTGTTGGATACGTGTGTTTTTCCTCATATCCTGCAGTCTATTCTTACAGTTGCTTCAGTTTTGTCATCCAATTTATAGCATCAGTATCTTGGACATCCTTCCTCTATGGTGTTGTCTTCTTTTTTCTACTCTTGATTTTAGCACAAATAATATATATGTTCCTTGCTCAGTGTTTCATAGAACAAAACGGACTAGACATAGTTTCTCTTTGAGTTCTTCAAATGGTAGTTCATTATTTGAATTAATACATTGTGATGTTTGGGGTCCTTATAGAACACCATCTTCTAGTTGTGCATTTTATTTTTTAACCATAGTTAATGATTATTCCCAAGCTGTTTGGGTTTATTTATTAGTTGCTAAGTCAGATGTAGCTTCTAGATTTTTTGCATTTTGTGCTTTGATCAAGAATCAGTTTGTACGCTCCATTTGTCGTGTCCGTGTTGATAATATTACAAAATATCTGCCTTTGAGATCATAATTGGTTAAATAATGAATTATTTTTGAGACATCTATGGTTGATACACCACAGCAGAATGGTTGTGTTAAGCGCCAGCATCGTCATTTGTTAAATGTGGCTCGCGCTTTGCGCTTTCAGGCTAATTTGTCGATTGACTTCTAGGGAGAATGTGTTCTAAAGCTGCATATTTGATTAATCGTACACTAACAAGGAAACTCAATGGGCGCACACCATTTGAGTTACTCTATGGACGCACTCCAAATTACAAGCTTTTACAGGTATTTGGATGCTTGTGTTTTGCATCCTAAATTCCCATATTTCGAGACAAGTTCGGTCCAAGAAGTCTCCGATGTCTTTTTCTTGGGTATCCTTCCAGAAAGAAAGGTCGTCGCCTTTATGAGTTGGAATCTCACACCTTTTCAACACTCGAGATGCTGATTTTTATGAAGACCAATTTCCATATGTTGTGCTATCTGACTCTCCACCATCAGCTTCATCAGTGCATACCAGCGGTGCCACCACCTCACCGCCAATATCACCACTGCCGTTGTCGGACGCCACCCTGATGCCAGACGCCTCACTGTCATCGGTTTACTCACCGCCTGACGCAACCTTCAACTCCGATCAATGGCTTGCCCCATCATCCGCACTTCCGGCCAATTTTCTCCCTAATGCACCATACGCTCCGTCAGCCGACGCACCTCAAGCACCATTGGCCTCCCCAGTGCTTCCACCTAACGTGATGTCTCCTCTGCTTGACATTTCTACCCAACCAACTACTCGCCTCTTGCCTCACCGATGATTTCATCCCCGGTGCCACCTCTTACGGCCGAGTTGCCTCCTCCCTGACAGAGTGTTCACAATCATTGACCTCCTAGTCATCTGGAAGATTATGTTTGCTTCATCATTGGCCCTACCCCCTCCCCCACTTCTATGGTCACACCTGCATCGTCACTATCCTCATATCGTTTAACTGATTTTGTAAATTGCGATAAGTATTCTAGTACGGTAACTTCTAGTGCAGATCCCACCACTTACTCTAAGGCATCGAAGCATGATCATTGGCGTGATGCTATGACTGATGAGATTAATGCTCTTGAGCACAATAAGACATTGACCATGGTTTCTCTACCTCTAGATAAGACTAAGATTGGATGCAAATGGATTTATCTTACCAAGTTCAAGTCTGATGGTACCATTGAACGTCACAAAGCTCATATGGTGGTTCTTGGAAATCTTCAGGTTGAAGGAATTGACTATACTGAGACATTTGCTCCTGTTGCAAAGATGAATTCGATTCACCTATTTTATAAGTTGCAGTTATTTGTTGATGGGAACTTCATCAAATTGATGTGCATAATGCTTTTCTACATGGTGATCTACATGAAAAGGTATTTATGCTCCTCCCCCAGCCATTTGCGCCTCCTAGACAGGTATGTCGCCTTCAGAAATCTTTTTATGGTCTTCGGAAAGCTTCTCGCAATTTGTTTACCGAATTGGCCCAGGCTTTACGCGCATTTGGTTTTGTTCAGAGTAAAGCATATTACTCTCTTTTTGCTTTCTCTCGTTTCTCAGTTTCTTTGATGTGCTTGTCTATGTAAATGATTTAGTTATTGCTGGTAGTTCTTCGTCGCTCATCTCTAAATTCAATAAATACTTGAGCTCTTGTTTTCACATGAAGAATCTTGGTCCACTTAAGTATTTATTGGGTATAGAGATTGCTAGAAGACCGGATGAGATATTTCTTTCACAAAGAAAATATGCCCTGGATATTTTATCTGACACAAGTTTATCAGCTTCTAAACCAACTGATTTTTTTATGAAGGAACAGCACGATCTAGTGTGTGTTGAATGTCCTCTTTACGATAATTCTAAGCAATATCGGTGCCTGGTTGGTCGCCTATTTTATGTTACCATTACTCGCCTGAGCTCAGCTATTCAGTTTATGCACTAGCTCAGCTTATGAAGTCTCCTTATGCCCCTCACTCGCAAGCTGTGATTCGAGTGCTCCACTATTTGAAGAGTCATCCTGGTCAAGATTTATTTCCCTCTTCACGTAGTTCGCTACAGTTAACTGCTTATTGTGATTCTGATTGGGATGCATGCCTTATTATAGGTTGTTCTCTTACTGGGTACTTTGTGATGATTGGTGATTCTCCGGTTTCATGGAAGATCAAGAAGCAACCCATGGTTTCTCGTTCTTCTGCTGAAGTGGAGTATCGTGCCATAGCTGTTACTTGTTGTGAGTTGTTGTGTCTTAAGTCTTTGCTTCGGGACTTATGTGTTGTGCATTCTGCTCCTATGAGACTATTTTTTTTACAGTCAACTTGCTCTTCATATTGCGACAAATACGGTGTTCCATGAACATACAAAGCATATAGATGTAGATTTTCATTTCGTCCATGATCTTGTACAGTTTGGTACTATTGTTACTCGTCATATTAACACTTTTGATCAACCCGCAAACTTGCTCACCAAAGCTCTCTGATGGAATCTGTTTCATTTACTACTTGGCAAGTTGGGCATTTCTGATCCCCATGCTCCAACTTGAGGAGGAGTATTAAGGAATATAAATATTATTGGTAATTGTAATTAGATTAGATCTCATTTTCCTTTTCTGTATAGGTCTTTTGTACCACTCTATAATGTACCACAGATCATGAATACAATCACAAATTATTCTCATTATTTTCTACATAAAAGATTTTAGTAGCAATATTAAAAATTTATTATGTAAGGTTATATGTTTATGACCCTGTTAAAGCAACCTAAAAAATTTATCTTGATTTCTTTTAATTTGCAATTTAAACATTGGTCATTCCATAACTTATGGAAAGATTGTCTTTCAAGAGACAAACTCATCATCAAATATAATTTCTTTATTTTTAATTAAAAACCATCATATTTTTCCGATCAAAAGTTGTTTATTTTATTTTATTTTTATGAAAATATTGTATATTAATTGCAGGAAAATACAAACTCTTTTGGACTCTCACTTTGAGCCCATTACAAGCAATTTCAACCCTCTACCCTTTAAAAATTTACATCATATTTCTTCTTTTATCAAAACTGAACTCATCATACTATTAAGCTTTTTTTCCCATGTCCTCTGATCCAATCGCCCTCTGATTCTTTTTGAAATGCCAACATTTCCACCTTCAATTATTGTTGATTGAAGACTCTTCAATTGTGTTCCACCCAAATGTAATACAAGTCAAAATCAGCCTATTCATTTTCCTTCTTTCTGCCATCTGATACAGCATTTTTTCCAAACAACTTCTTTACATAATCACAACATATAAAGAGTTGTTGCACCGCTTCCTGCTTCTTACCACACATACTGCATTCAGTTTGATCATCCACGATACCATATCCTTGAAGTCTATCTTTTTTTCCAGTTTCCCATTGATCATCAGCCATAGAAAAAAATATATATTCTTTTGGTGTATCTTCTTGTGCCAAATCAGCTGAGCTTCAACCTTTATATTATCCCCTCCTTTCATCTTGTTCTATACTTCCCCAGACCTAAATTTCCCAGATTTACTTGCACAATCTTCCAGTTCAAAATATACTTAACCCCTTAATTTCAGAAGCACTTTCCATGTCCAGTTGTGACCAGTTGCATTCCTGTATTCAATGAAGTTTTTTTCCTTTCAGATAGTAAGCATGTACCCATCTTATCCACATGATGTTTTTTTATTCAAATCCCATAAATGTTTACAAAGTGCAGCGGGATTCCATATAGCTAGATCCCTTATACCTATTCCACCATTTTTGTATTCTTGCTCAGTGAACTCCATGTAGCAGTAGTGAAGCCTCTCTGCTCTTCTTCTCTTCCCCATAAGTAGCTAGTACAGATTTTTACTATCCTGCTATGAACCCCTTCAGGTAGCTTCATAATGCTACTCCAATAGCCAGTTATGCTTAGTAAAACAAAATTAATGAGCTGTAGTTTTCCTGCATGAGATAATGCTCTTGAACTCCAGCTTCTTGCTCTTCACCTTTTCAATCGTGTTTTCATAAACATTTTTGTCCCATGTTACAGTTGAAAGATGCATGCCTAAGTACTTCATAGGTAGATCCCCTCTCACCACTAGTAACACAAGTAATCTATTTTTGAAAAATAGAATTTGGATTTTGCTTCATTTATGCCTAAACCAACCATTCTCTGAAACTTCTTTAAGCACAATTTCACATTTCCATAGTTTTCTTATTTGCTGCACAGAGCAGGAGTAAATCATCCTCAAACAACAAAGAGTGAACTCCTACTTTCCACACCTTTGATGATAGTCAGCTTCATTTCTTCAAAAAAAAACATGTTCAAAATTCTTGTTAAATACTCTATATATACTACAAACAGAAGGGGTGACATTGGATCTCCCCGCTTCACACCTTTTTGTGCCTTAAAAGTTTTTAAAATTTTCCCATTAATAGATAGACAAATAGAAGAACTGGTGATGCATTTTTTTATCCATTCTATCGTGAGATCATGGAAATTCAACACACTTAGCCATTTCCATAGAAATTTCCAGCTTATGTTATCAAATGCCTCACTTACACCCAGCTAAAGCACACAACTAGGTCTCATACCATCAGTCTTATACTTGTGCAATAATTATTGTGTTAATAATAGATTATGTGCTATATGCCTACCTTTAACAAATACACTTTGATTTACACTTATTAAGGTTGGCAGTACATTACTTAATCTAGCACAAATGTTTTTTGTTATCATTTTATAGATACATAACAACATGCAATAGGCCTAAAATCATATGCTACCTGTGGTTGAGGAATTTTTGGAAGTGAAGTGATAACTGTGCTGCTCAATATATCTGGTATTTCATCTCCCAGAAAGAACCCCGTTTACCACCTTAGTCACATTATCCCCAACTATGCTCTAGGCTTCCTTAAAAAATGGGTAGAATAACAATCTTTCCTAGGACTCTTATTTGAATGTATCCCTTTTAGAGCCGTTTTAATCTCCATATCAGAAATTGGTTTGATCAGATTAGCCTACCGTTGAATTCTTAGAATCTCTCCATATTACACAATGTCTTCATCTAATGTTTCAGTTTCTGCCTTCCTTTCCAACTAATTAGTGAAGGGAGCAACTAACTTCTCCTCAATATCTTCATGTTCAATTAACATATTGTCTCCATCCTTCAGGGAAATGATCTGGTTTCTGTCATAAACTAGCTTAGTTGGCCAAGCTCCTTCATGCATCCATTGTATTTTTTTCCTTTTGCTGCAAAAAACTGAATTCAGCTTCTTGAAGAGTTTCAACATGCTTCTGGATTCTGCATTCTTTCTCCTAGAATTAAGCATTTAATTAATCATCATTCAACTTCGTCTATGCTTCATTCGACATTTCCAAACCTTTCTCCACCTTTTCTCTTATATCACCAAATTCCCCTTTGTTTAACTTTAATAAAGGTTTCTCCAGGTTCTTCAAAGTCACAACAATGTCATTTAAAGTTCTATTATCACCATTACTCCATATCTGCTTCACTGTGCCAACATATACATCTGATAAAGCACATAAATTATAATACTTGAAAGGTCTTTTAAATTTTCAATTATGTTCTTTGAATACAATGATTAGTGGCATAGGTCTGATGGTGGATTATCCTTCACTTCACATGAAACCCCTTTCATGCTTTCTAGCCATTCCTGATTTATGATCCCTCTATCAATCTTTCTAAGAATTTTTTTCAGCCTCAATTCTCCTGTTGCACCAAGTGCACTTTCTGCATATTGTTTTGATTTCCACAGTCTCCAGTTCTTCCATCATCTCCTGAAAATATTTTGTTTCTTTCTCCTCCACAAGCAACACACCCATTCTGTCATTTAATCCAAGGGATGAATTAAAATCCCTTATCATAATCCATGGACTATTTCTTTTCCCCATCCCTTTCAGATAAGCCCACATTGGTTCCCTTTTCAACACAGTGTTAAAACTATACAAAATAGTATAGAAACACTTCTGATTTGAGGCTTTGATTAAGCACTCTAAATCCATTCATTGCTCTCTTTTATCCAACACTTAAATTTCAAAGAAATCAGTATTCCATACAACCCATATTCTTCCATCATTTACCATATCCTCATTTGTCTCTAAATTTCACCATAAGCCAATTCTTTTCCAAACTTCCTCCTATTTTTTCTTTTTTGTATCTAGTAGTCCTAGCATACCAAATCCATTCTGTATGTAGGATTTCCTCACTAAGTCATGCTTACTACTTATATACAGTCCCCTTATGTTCCAGCTCAACCAATTACTAATCATCAGGGGTGATCAACACATTTCAGATGCTACTTTCCAGCCACAGTTCTTAACTCATTCAAATTTCCTTCAGTTCCACCACTTTTTATTTTTTTTACCCATATTGATCATCTTCTGTTCATATTCTTAAGAGCATTCACCTTTTTCAATATTCTGCCCATCAGTTTTGTACTCCACTGGCCTTTTACTATTACTACCCACTTCTAGATCATTTTTCTTCTTCTGGAACTGGTTATTTTACTGGAACATATATTCTCCTAGCTTTCTCTGCATCTTTCTAATTTTTCACTTTTATGCATTCTATTTCTTCATGCCCTAACAACCCACATCATTTGCATTTTACAGGCTTCCACTCAAAAATCGACCTATGTTGCACAATCACCTTTCCCTCATTTAGATATAACAACTTACCAGGCACAAAATCACCAATTTCAATTTAATCTTCACCCTGGCATAAGTTAATCTTTATTTATCTGAAGTGGCTTTATCTAGGCATATAGGGTTACCAATGGAACTCATGATTTTACTAATCAGTTTTGGTTAACAATAAACTGTAGGAAGTAAAGATAATTGCTCCCAAACTGGAATTGTATTCATCTTAGAGAAATCAATATTAGGGGACCAAGGCTTCATAATCATAGGTTTTCCAACAAAATAGATATTACCAAACTGAGTTATTTCATCTCTGCATAATTTTGACATAAATTTCACAAGAAAAACACCCTTATCAATCATCTATGCCTTCAGCTGCTTCTTACCCCATATTTCGGCAAAGAATCCTTCCATTATATTATATGGTGGATTAATTCCATACACCTTGCACACTGCTGTAGAATCCCACTGTTTTGCACTTTCTTCTACCTCTTCTTCTATGATTACCCACATTTCCATTCCTTCCACAGTAATTGGGATGTAATACTTCACCTCTTTTAGCTCTTCAGTGAACAGAGAGCTCCACAATTTTCCTTCTTCACCTTTCATTCTATCACCCCATGATAACCTCTTGCCTTCTAGTTTTACTCCTTCAACATTTGAACTCCCTTCTTCCTCTGTTTTATTAATCTTACTCTTTACAGGTGGGTTAAACCCTAGAGTATGTTCTTCTTGGTTTTTACCCAGATCTTCGTGTCAGCTTATTGATCTCGTCAATCTTGTTGTTAAGCCCTCCTTTCAAACCTTCATTCCTTCCAAAATCTACAGTCCGTACTAGCTTTTCATTCCCCCTTTCTCCTTAACTTCTATCCTCACTCTTTCCTATGTTTTCTTCCCCATTTTTCGGTCACCCAATCTGCCCATGGCTACATTGGTCACTTGATCAAAGTTTCCTAGACATTTGGAAAGTTCACATTTAAGTGTGTGTAAATCACACCAAGTAAGAGAGAGAGAGAGAGAGAGAGAGAGAAACTCTATTTTGTTTAAAATTTTCAGTTGTTAATATCATTACTCTTTATTTAATACAATTTTTATTTTTTCTTTGCATTAGTCATCCTTCAAGTGATTCCTGGGGACCTGTTATTCCAGTTGACTCTATTTACTTGCAACTTTATTTGGCTCTTCAAATATTGATGAGGTAGAGACAACATGTATGATTGAAAATATATTAATTATTTTTCTATTATTTCATTGCTAGCTCATCTATGACTTGCCATTTTAATTACTATGTATAAATTATGCAATTTTCCGTTAGACGATTCCAAAAATAAAACCAATATGTATACATATCATTGTCATCCAGGAGAAATTAAGATGACATTGATTGGAATACACCAATGCCAAAGTACACAAAAGCTCTATGGGACAAACCACCCAAAAAATTTAAGATGCTGACATTAGAGAGGTTACACATAAAAGTATTTTTACATGTTTTAAGTCTATCTAATTAGTTTAAGTTTAAATTAATTTGGTACATTTGGTATATAAATTTATTCAAGATTAGGAAATAAAAAAATACTTTAACCCTTTATATTAGAGAATGAAGGAACCATAACTGGGATTAAAGAACTAATTGTTGTCGTCGCTGATCGCGACCGTCTCGCACGGTGTGTTTGCTTTGCACCCCCATCGCACGGTTTGTTTGCTCCACTCCAACGCTGCACATTTTGTTCACATAGCATCGTGGCATCAAACTTGGTAATCAAGCCATACGCAAATATTATTTTAGATTACATTCTTAGTGAATATTAAAAAAATCTTTATTTTTAGTATTTTTATGTAGATTTTATAAATTAAATATATATTATTTATAATACTTAATGTATTAAATTATATTTTCATGGTAAGAAATAAAGTTTCAAGAAAAAATAATATGAACAAGTTTGTCCTTCCATTTTAGTTTTGGGTATTAGAAGAAGTAAAGGCTTGCATTGGAACTATTTTCTATAATTATATATTAACTAATTAGTCATTTTTTGTGTGATTAAAGTTTTTTTTAATTTATCCAATTTTATGTCTACGTTTGGTAATTGTACTTTTTTCGTAGCATATAGAGAATTTGGATTAATTTTTAATTTTATTTGTTACAATCGCTATTTTTTCTTTGCATAAACCCCTTCCAATGATTCATGGGGACCCATTATTCCTATTTACTCTATTTATATACATTTTTCTTTGGCTCTTCAAATATTGATGAGGTAGAGACAACAGCTATGATTGAGAATATATTCGTGATTTTTCTATTATTCCATTGCTAGGTCATGCGTGACCTGCCATTTTAATTTATATGTATAGATTACGCAATTTTCAGTGAGACGATTCCAACAAATAAAACCAATATGGATACGTAGCACTGCCATCTAGGAGAAAGATATTAATAAGACATTTATTGGATTAAGATGAAACACAGATGTTTTAGATTAAATCTATTTTTTATATTACTAAATATATTTAATTATATTTTACATGGTAATAAATAAATTTTGAGTAAAAATTAATATGAACAAGTTTGTCCTTCCATTTTATTTTTTGGTATTAGAAGAAGCAAATGCCTTGCATTAGAACTATTTCATTTATTATATATCAACTAGTTTGTCATTGTTTGTGCGATTCACGTATTTTTCTTTAATTTATCCGACTTTATTGCTATGTTTGGTAATTGTACTTTTTAGTAACATATATGGAATTTGGATTAATTCTTGATTTTTTTTAATACAATTTTCATTTTTTTTCTTCGCATAAATCTTCCTTCCAATGATTCATGGGGACCTGTTATTCCAATTGACTCTATTTACATACAACTTTCTTTGACTCTATTGAATATTGATGAGGTAGAGACAACATGTATGATCTAGAATATATTCATTATTTTTCTATTGTTCCATTGCTAAGTCATCTGTGACTGACCATTTTAATTTATATGTATTGATTATGCAATTTTCAGTAAGACGATTCCAACGAATAAAACCAATATGTATACATAGCACTGCCATTCGGGGGAAAGAAATTAAGATGGCGTTGATTGATCGGAATACACGAAAGCTCAACAAGACAAACCACCTATAAATTTTAAGATGCCAACATACGAAGGTTGCTCATAAAGTTATTTTTACATGGTTTAAGTCAATCTAATTAATTCAAGTTTAAATTAATTTGATACATTTGGTATCTTAAATTATTCAAGATTAGGTTGATCTCATTTGGAGTTGGAAAAAAAACTAATTTAACCTTTGAGATTAGAAAGTGGAGCCATCATATTTGAAAAGGGATTAGAAGAAGGATAAGAAAAATAATTGATGTCATCGCGGATCACGGTCGTCTCACATGGTGTTTTTACTTTGCACCGTCATTGCACTGTTTGTTCGCTCCACTCCACCGCCGCACATTTTGTTCGCTCCGCTCCACCGCACATTTTGTTCACATCAAACCTCGGCGTCGGACTTGGTAATCAAGCAATACGCAATTATTATTTTAGTTTGAATTCCTACTGAATGCTAAAATATAACTTTATTTTTATTTATTTTATTAGTTGTAATAAATTAAATATTTATTATTTATAATTCAAAATACATTAAATTATATTATTTTTTTATAATTAAAATTTTCATTAATGAATTAAAAAATACATAATTAAGTATAGTCTTCACTCTGGACTGTTACATAGCTAATTTGGTTTTAAGCAAAGAAACTTTGGAATACTTAAAATTGATTCGGGCTATCTTGATCTCTTTTTGCTACTGTTTTTGGGCTATAGTTAATATCCCTAAGCAGCTAGACACCAAGATTTATAAGCCCAGATCATATCAAGTACTCCAAGTTGTTCCTCTGCTGAAGCCAAATCCGAACAGAAATAATCAGACTCCCGGCTATACGAACAGAACTAGCAAACTCCCCGCTGTCTAGACTATACGTAGTTCAATTTGGATTTTAAACAAAAAAAAAAACTTTGAAATACTTAGTTTTTGTCCAGGCTGTCTTGATCACTTTTTGCCACTGTTTTTGTGCCATTGTCAACAGCCCTAAGCAGCTAAAAGTAAAGGTTTATAATCCCAGTTCATATCAAGTACTACAAGCTTCTCTGTTTAAGTCAAAATCATAACAAACTTGATATGAATCTTCTTCCAAAAACTCTGGATTGAGGAATTTAGATGGTTCCTTGACTGTAATAAAGGCAATTTCGCTAACCCTTACCACAGTTGCACAGACTGTTTACTAATTAGCCCACAGGATTAGCTCATAGATTTGAAGTGTATTGCTCACTTAATTAACTCACGGGATTAAGCAACAATTGATCGCTCGCAAGCAAAGATTAAAAACTCAAATTCTGAATATATGATTGATAAAAATGTGTCTAGGGTAATTAAAATGTTGAAAATTGTCCTCTATATATAGTACATAGTTATGATCTTCAAGAATAAAAAGAAGACAATGATTGGTAATTTCTGTCAGAATGACTTATGACAGTTTTAAGAAACTAAAACCATATCTAACTAAAACACCTAATTTAAATCTTAATGATGACCAAATTCATTCAATTAAATAAATTCAAATATTGGAAGAATTCTTGAAGGAATCCGCCTTATCTAAAATTACAAATCTAATCCAATTAGAACTAAATATTCTAAACACTAATTAAAATATAGCCGAAACTCTTCCAAATCAACATGGCCAAGTTTATGGGCTTTATCATTAATAATAATAATAAACTAAAATGATTACACTACCTCATTAAAAATCTAGTGGGAAAAAGAGTTTAGTGATATCCTCCTAAAACCCTAATCTAATAATAAATTAAGAAAACTATAATGAAAGATATTTTTGATGTCGTATCAAAACTCTGCTACAGATTTCCCGCTATCAGGCTTGATTCCTCCATCACTACCATTTCTATTTCTTCCACTTTCCTTCCCTTCCCCTGGAAAATTCTTAAATTTCTCTCTTCCCATAAATGGTACAAACCGGTAACGTTCAAGTTCACTCTCCTTTGCTACCTTCTGATCAACCGTTTTGTCAAACTTTTCTTCAAGCCTCTCAAATTCATCTCATCAAGTATTTGCAGCAGCATAGTTAATCTTTCACTGAATTCGCACCTGATGAAGACATGATCTGCATCTTCTTGCTCCTTGCTACATAAAACACAGAGCTGGGGAGATTTAAGTATATATAAATGCAAGGAGCCTATCCACAATAGCCAATTTCCTCTTCAGCAACATTTATAAGAAAAAAACTATGTTTTGGTATCAATTTTGAACACCATAACAGTTTTCATGATGGGTCTTGAACCTCACCTCCTTTCAAGAAATTATGGGCTTTTGATATTTTCAATTTCCCACTCTTCTGAACACAGTCAAGTGCTTTTCTTCCCATCATGTCTTTAAGTCTGTTGATCCACTTCCACATCCAACTATGGTCTTATTGAGGCTTGTGAACTTCAAAACTCTGTGACTTCAGATAGTATGCTTGGATCCATTTAATCCATAGCACATCATGTTTATTCTGCACATCCCAAACTAGAAAGGTGTTTGGTTCCAAACTGAGGGATTTCTGAAACCCAATGCTCCAACCTTTTTACTTCTACACATTGCCTCCCAGGATGCTGGAACAAAATATCCTCCCTCACCTTTCTTGTTCCACAGAAAAATCTTTGCACTTTTTAACTACTTCCTCATGAAAACTTTCTGGCTATTTGAAGATTCCAGACCAATAGCCTACAATGCTGAGAAGTACTGAGTTTATCAATTGAGAGAACCATAATTCCCTCACCTTTTGCTTATTGAACAGCAGACAATAGGTCTGAGATTAGAAGCTGTTTGAGGATGGTTAATATTTGGGATCAGTGTTAGAACTGCCATCTCAGTTCTCTTGGGAAGTCTTCTTCTCTGAAAAAGCTCCTGATTGCACTATTAAACCCTTCACCAATTAAATTCCACGCTTTCTTGAAAAAACCACTGCTGAATCCATCATAACCTGGGATTTTGCTTGAATTGATGTCCCTCAGAGCCTTCTGAAAATCATCATCTGAAATTTGAGCAATCAAATCCATTTGTTGCTTCAATGTTAATCCCTCACCTTCCATAATCATTCCTCCTGTTATTCTGCAGTTTGGTTTAGCTTTACTTCCCAGTTGCTTCTTGAAAACTGAGACCTGATATTGCTCCAGTTCCTTCCCCTCAACTTCCTGATTACCATCAAACAAACGTGCTACATGGTTAGAGACTCTCTCTCTTTCATCTTGGCATAGCCTCTTTTATCCATTTAACTTTGGCCCTTTGTTTCAAAAACATATATTTTGCCTTCTCCATCTCCAATGCTTCTCTTCTCTTTTCTGTTTCAAATTGTTGAGCATCCACGAAAACTGGATTCTCCTGCAGTTTTTCACTAGCCTGAAACCATTCTCGTCTTGCATTCAAGGCTCTTTTTTCAATGTCTTAAGGTTCTTTCCTTTTTAAAATACATTAGAGGTTCTTGCAATGTTTTTAAATTCCTGTACAAATACTCCGGAGTGTTGCTTTTCTTTTTCACCCATACTGCCTTCAGCAAATTATGAAATTGATCTGAATCGGTCCCCACATATTGTAGAACTTGAATAGTTTAACAGTTTACAACTTTTAAGTACTTGCACTTGCAATGGGAAATGATCAGAAATAAAATAGTTTACCACCCTGCGTACAGAATTTAGGAAAAGCTCAGCCCATTTCTGATTAGAATTAGATTTGGTAGGTTTAGATCAGGTAGATTCATTCAAGAATTCATCCAATATTTGGATTAATTTACTTGGATGAATATGGTTATCATTTCGATTTAAATTAGGTATTATAGTTAGATATGATTTTATTTTCTTAAAGATGTCGTAATTCTTTTCAGTTTCTATTTGTACTGGCCGAATTATACCAAATAAATATGGGAGGCCATCCACAAAATTTTACACATTATTATCAATCAAATATTCAGAATTTTTGAGTTATACTCATTGCTTGCGAGCGTTTTCAATTATGCGGGTTAATCAAGTATCAATACCTTTTTTGTACTAATCATGCAGGCTAGTTAGTGAACAAAGAACTCTTATTTTTTAGTTAATCATGCAAGCTAGTTAACGAGCAAATATTTGAGTTGAGCATCAATCTCGAGGGTTAGTTGGTGATCCGTTCGTGCGACTTAGTGAGGATTTGCAGATCCCTTCAGTCGGTCAAATATTTTAATTTCGCAATGCAGTTTTCGCAAGGAGATTCGTGTCATCTCCAGATCACTGTGGTTTCCCAATTTTTAGCACTCTCAAAAACTTCATCCAAAGGAATTTACCCATCCTTATACCCCCAAATTCAACAACAGGGATGAAGCATACCTCAGGCTGCTATTGAAAAAGAGATGCCCATGGCTAATGGCTTTTGCTCTTTTGATTGTTCACCCCAGCTTAGTTTCCTGTTACTGGATTCAGAACGAGTTTATCCTGGAGACATCATCTCCTCTCTCTTTTTTTTTGGATTACCCTTCGTGATTTTCTTCATCTTCCGCCCTATTTCCCCATGGCAGAACACCGGTAAAAGCTGATGTATCAGAAAATTTTACACACACTCAGGATGTTTTTGCCCATAGTTGAAAAGAGAGAAGGCATTGCAAATTTATTTCATTAAATTATATTTTAAAAGGTAAGAAATAAAGTTTTAGTAAATAATTAATATGACCAACTTTGTCCTTCCATTTTAATTTTGATTATTAGAAAAAGCAAATGATTAGCATTGGAACTATTTTCAATTATTATATATTAACTAGTTAGTCATTCTTTGTGCGATTAATGTATTTTTCTTTAATTTATCCAATTTTATCTCGATGTTTGGTAATTTTAATTTTTTTTCATAGCATATATAGAATTTGGATAAATTCTTGATTTTATTTTATAAAATTTTTATTTTTTCTTTGAATAAATCCTCCTTCCAAATATTCATGTGACCCATTATTCCAATTGACTCTATTTACATACAACATTCTTTGGCTCTTAAAATATGTATGAGGTAGAGACAACATGTATGATTGAGAATATATTCGTTATTTTCATATTTTTCCTTTTCAAGCTCATATGTGACTTGTTATTTTAATTTATGTGTATAGATAATGCAAGTTTCAGTGAGACGATTCCAACAAATAAAACCAATATGGATACATAGCACTACCATCTAGGAGAAATAAATTAAGATGACATTGATTGGATTACACCAATGTCAAAGTACACAAAAGCTCTACGAAACAAACCACCCAAAAATTTTACGATGCAAACATTACGGGGGTTATTCATAAAGGTAATTTTTATATAGTTTAAGTCAATCTAATTAATTTAGGTTTAAATTAATTTTGTACATTTGGTATCTTAATTCTTTCAAGATTAGCTTGATCTCATTTGGAGTTGAAAATAGACTATTTTAACCCTTTAGATTAGAGAGTGGAGCCATCATAATTGAAAGTGGATTAGAAAGAGGATAAGAAAACCAATTGTTGTCGTCGCTGATCATGGTCGCCTCGCACTATATGTTCGCTTTGCACTGCCACTGGACGGTTTGTTTGCTCCACTCCACTGCAGCACATTTTGTTCACATCGCACAATGGCGTCGGACTTGGCAATCAAGCAATGCACAATTATTTTTTGTTTAAATTCTTACTGAATGCTAAAAAATATTCTTTATTTTTAGTTATTTATATAGATAATATAAATTAAATGTATATTATTTATAATATTAAACATATTTAATTATATTTTCCATGAAAGAAATAAAGGTTTAGTAAAAATTTAATATGAAAAAGTTTGTCGTTCCATTTTAATTTGGGTATTAGAAGAAGCAAATCATTTGCATTGGAACTATTTTCAATTATTTTATATTAACTACTTAGTATTTTTTGTTTGATTAACGTATTTTTGTTTGATTAATCCTATTTAATCTCTATGTAATTGTACTTTATTGGTACCATATATATATAAGTTGGGTAAATTCTTGATTTTATTTAATGCATTTTTTTTTGCATAAATCTTCCTTCCAATGATTCATGAGGACCTGTTATTCCAACTGAATCTATTTACATACAACTTTCTTTGCCTACTCATTGATGGGTAGAGACAACAGGTATGATTGAGAATATATTCATTATTTTTCTATAATTCCATTGCTATCTCATGTGTGACTTGCCATTTTAAATTATATGTAAAGATTATGCAATTCTCAATGAGACGAATCCAACATATAAAACCAATATGGATACATAGCACTGCCATCTATAAGAAAGAAATTAAGATGGCATTGAATGGAATACACCAATGCCGAAGTGCACGAAAGCTCTATGGGACAAACCACCCAAAAAATTGGAGATGACAACATTACGGAGTTTACTCATAAAGGTATTTTTACTGGTTTAATTCAATCTAATTAATTCAAGTTCAAATTAATTTGGTATATTTGGTATGTTAATACATTAAAATTAGGTTGATCTCATTTCAAGTTTTAAAATATGAGTTGAAAAAAAAAGACTACTTTAATCCTTTAGATTAGAGAGTGGATTCATCATAACTAAAAAAAAGATTGGAAGAAGGATAAGTAAACAACTTCTTGTCGTTGCTGCTCAAGGTCATCTTGCACGGTGTGTTCGCTACACTCCATTGCCGCACATTGTGTTCACATGGCACTGTGGCGTCAGACTTGGTTATCAAGCCATAAATAATAATTATTTTTGTTTAAATTCTTATTGCAGAATACTAAAAAAATCTTTATTTTTAGTTATTGTATAAATATTTTATAAATAAAATATAGATTCTTTATAATTTAAATATATTTAAATATATTTTCCATTGTTAAAAAGAAAATTTTAGTAAAAAATTAATATGAACAAGTTTGTCCTTTAATATTAATTTTGGGTATTAGATGAAGCAAATGCCTTTCATTGGAATTATTTTCATTTATTACTTAACTACTTTGTAATTTTTTGTGCGATTAACGTATTTTTCTGTAATTTATTCGATTTGATCTCTATGTTTGGTAATTGTACTTTTTAGTAGCATATATAGAAATTAATTCTTAATTTTATTTAATACAATTTTTATTTTTTCTATGCATAGATCCACCTGCCAATTATTCATGGGGACCCGTTATTCCAATTAAATCTATACATACATACAACTTTTTTTGGCTCTTCAAATATTTATGAGGTAGAGACAACGGGTATGATTGAAAATATGTTTGTTATTTTTCTATTATTCCACAGCTAGCTCATTCGGGACTTGCCATTTTAATTTATATGTATAGATTATGCAATTTACAGTGAGACGATTCCAACAAATTAAACCAATATGGATACATAGAAATGCCATCCACGAGAAACAAAATAAGATGACACATTTATTGGAATACACCAATACCAAAGTATGTGAAAGCTCAACGGGAAATACCACCCAAAAATTTTAAGATGCCAACATTACGGAGGTTACTCATAAAGGAATTTTTAGATGGTTTAAGTCAATCTAATTAGTTTAAGTTTAAATTAATCTGGTACATTTGATATCTTAATTTATTCAATATTAGGTTGATCTCATTTGTAGTTGAATTAACCCTTTAGATTAGAGAGTGGAGCCAGCGTAGTTGACAAAAAAATTAAAAGAAGGATAAGAAAACTAATTGTTGTCGTCGCTGCTCACGGTCGTCTTTGCTCACGGTCGTCTTGCACGATGTGTTCGTTTTGTACTGCCACCACACAGTGTGTTTGCTTCGCTCCACTGCCGCACATTTTGTTCACACTACACCGCAGCGTCGGACTTTGTAATTAAGCCATACACAATTATTATTATTTTTAACTGAATGCTAAATTTTCTTTTGTTTTTAGTTATTTTATATAGATTTTATAAATTAAATATTTAATTATATTTCCATGGCTAGAAATATTTTTTTAGTAAAAAAACTAATATGAACAAGTTTGTCCTTCCATTTTAGTTTTAGGTATTAGAAGAAAATGTCATGCATAGGAACCATTTTCATTTATTATATATTAACTACTTTGTCATTTTTTGAGCGATTACCGTATCTTTGTTTAATTTATCTGATTTAATCTCTATGTTTGGTAATTGTACTTTTTTGGTAGCATATATAGAATTTGGATTAATTATTGATTTTATTTAATACAATTTTCATTGTTTCTATGCATAAATCCTTCTTCCAATTGTTCATGGGTCCCGTTATTCCAAATGAATCTATTTACATACAACTTTCTTCAACTCTCCAAATATTTATGAGGTAGAGACAACGGGTATGATTGAGAATATATTTGTTATTTTTTACTATTCCATTGCTAGCTCATGCGTGACTTGCCATTTTAATTTATATGTATAGATTATCCAATTTTAAGTGAGATAATTCCAACAAATAAAATAAATATGGATACATAGCACTACTATCCGGGAGAAAGAAACTAAAATGACATTTATTAGAATACACCAATGCCAAAGTACATGAAAACTCTAAGGGAAAAACCACCCAAAAATTTTAAGATGCCAACACTATGGAGGTTGTTCAAAAATTATTTTTACATGGTTTAATTCAATAATTTTAAATTAATTTGGTACATCTGGTATCTTGATTTATTCAAGATTAGGTTGATCTCATTTGGATTTGAAGAAAAAAAAACTACTTTAAATCTTTAGATTAGAGAGTGGAGCCATCATAACTTGCACCACCACCGCACAGTTTGTTTGCTCTGTTCCACTACCGCACATTTTATTCACATTGCACCACGACGTTGGACTTGGTAATCAGACATACACAATTATTATTATTTTTAAAATTCTTACTGAATGCTAAATTTTGCTTTATATTTAATTATTTTATATAAATTTTTTAATATTACTTATAATACTAAATATATTTAATTACAGCTTCCATGGTTAGAAATAAAGTTTTAGTAAAAAATTAATATGAACAAGTTTGTCCTTCCATTTTTAATTTGGGTATTAGAAGAAGCAAATGCCTTGCATTAGAACTATTCTCATTTATTATATATTAACTACTTTGTCATTTTGTGTGCGACTAACGTATTTTTCTTTAATTTATCCGATTTAATCTCTATGTTTGGTAATTTTACTTTTTTGTAGCGTATACAGAATTTGGATTAATTCTTGACTTTATTTAATTCAATTTTTATTTTTCTATGCAAAAATCCTTCTAATGATTCATGAGGACCCGTAATTTCAATTAAATCCATTTACGTAAAATTTCTTTGGCTCTCCAAATATTTATGAGGTAGAAACAACATGTATGATTGAGAAAAACTATTTATTTTTCTATTATTTCATTGCTAGCTCGTCCGTGACATGCTATTTTTATTTATATGTATAGATTATGCAATTCTCAGTGAGACAATTCCAATAAAATAAAACCAATATGGGTACATGGCACTACCACGAGAAACAAAATAAGATGAAATTGATTGGAATACACCAATGGCAAAGTATATGAAAGCCCTACGGGACAAACCACCAAAAATTTTGAAGATTCCAACATTAGGAAGGTTACTCATAAAGGTATTTTTACAAGGTTTAAGTCAATCTAATTAATTTAAGTTTAAATTAATTTGATACGTTTGGTATCTTAATTTAATGAAGATTACGTTGATATCATTTGGAGTTGAAGAAAAACAACTTTAACCCTTTGGATTAGAAAGTGGATCCATCATAACTGAAAAAGGATTAGGTGAAAGATTAGAAAACTAATTATTCTCGTCTCTGATCACGGTCGTCCTGCACTGTGTGTTCGCTTTGCACCGCCACAGCATAGTTTGTTTGATCCGCTCCACTGCCGCACATTTTATTCACATTGCACTACGGGGTAGGATTTGGTATACATACACAATTATTATTTTTAGTTAAATTGTTACTGAATGCTAAATTTTTCTTTATTTTTAATAATTTTATATAAATTTTATAAATTAAATATATATGATCTATAATACTAAATATATTTAATTACAGTTTCCATGGTTAGAAATAAAGTTTTATTAAAAAATTAATATGAACAAGTTCATCTAATTTGGGTATTAGAAGAAGCAAATGCCTTGTATTGTAACTATTTTCATTTATTATATATTAACTACTTTGTTAATTTTTGTGTGATTAACGTATTTTTTAAAATTTATTCGATTTAATCTCTGTGTTTGGTAATTGTACTTTTTTCGTAGCATGTATAGAATTTGGATTAATTCTTAATTTTATTTAATACAATTTCCATTTTTTATATGCATAAATTCTCCTTCCAATGATTCATGGAGACCCGTTATTTCAATTAAATGTATTTACATAAAACTTTTTTTTGCTCTCCAAATATTTATGAGGTAGAGACAACATGTATGATTGAGAACATATTCATTATTATTCTATTATTTCATTGCTAGCTCATATGTGACTTGCCATTTTATTTTTCTTTTTTTATTTTAAAACTCATCAAAGTGAGGGGTATATATTAGGCTCCCCAAACCAAGAAAAGAAATGGTTAAAACTTACCATTTTTATTTATATATTTTTTATGCATTTTTCAATGAGACAATTCCAACTAATTAAACCAAAATGGATATATAGCACTGCCACAAGAAACAAAATAAGATGAAATTGATTGGAATACACCAATGCCAAATTATACGAAAGTTCTATGGGACAAACCACCAAAAAATTTAAAGATTCCAATATTAGAGAGGTTACTCATAAAGGCATTTTTACACGGTTTAAGTCAATCTAATTAATTTTAGTTTAAATTAATTTGGTACATTTGGTATCTTAATTTAATCAAGATTAGGTTGATCTCATTAGGAGTTGAAAAAATGACAACTTTAACTCTTTGGATTAGAGAGTGGATCCATCTTAACTGAAAAAGGATTAGATGAAGTATTAGAAAACTAATTGTTGTCGTCTCTGATCACGGTCATCCCGCACAGTGTATTCGCTTTGCACCGCCACCGCACTGTTTGTTTGCTCCGCTCCACTGCTGAACATTTTAATTACATTGTACCATGGGGTTGGACTTGGTAATCAAAACATACACAATTATAATTTTTTTAAATTCTTACTGAATTCTAAATTATGCTTTTTATGGTTATTTTATATAAATGTAAAAAAATTAAATATGTATTATTTATAATACTAAATATATTAAATTAAATTTTCCATGGCTAGAAATAAAGTTTTAGTATAAAATTAATATGAACAAGTTTGTCCTTCCATTTTTAATTTGGGTATTAGAAGAATCAAATGTCTTGCATTGGAACTATTTTCATTTATTATACTATATTAATAACTACGTTGTCATTTTTTGTGCAATTAACGTATTTTTCTTTAATTTATCCGATTTAATCTTTATGTTTGGTAATTGTATTTTTTAGTAGCATCTATAGAATTTGGATTAATTCTTGACTTTATTTAATACAATTTCCATTTTTCTATGCATAAATCCTCCTTCCAATGATTCATGGGGACCTGTTATTCCAATTAAATCTATTTACATAAAACATTATTTGGCTCTCCAAATATTTATTATGTAGAGACAACTGGTATGATTGAGAACATATTTGTTATTTTTCTATTATTCCATTGCTATCTCATCTGTGACTTTCCATTTTTATTTATATATAGATTATGCCTTTTTCAAAAATATTCTACTCGTCGAGACGGTTCCAACGTCCCTGGCCTTGCCTGATCCTGACTCTGGACACGAAAGTTAAGCTAAAAATTGTGTCGGGCCTTTGCGGGCGATCCATCGCTTCTTCAATATTTGCCACCATTCGACTTGCATCACAATTCCTACAAATAAAACCAATATGGATACATAGCACTACCGCGAGAAACAAAATAAGATGAAATTGATTGGAATACAGAAATACCATGCCAAAGTATACAAAATCTCTTTCGGATAAACCACCCAAAAATTTTAAGATGCCAACATTATGAAGGTTACTCATAAAAGTTTTTTTACATTGTTTAAGTCAATCTAATTAATTTTAGTTTAAATTAATTCCGTACATTTGGTATCTTTATTTATTCAAGAGTAGGTTGATTTCATTTGGAGTTGAAAAAAAAAGACTACTTTAACCATTTGGATAAGAATAGTGCAACCATCATAACTAAAAAAAGGATTAGATGAAAAATAAGAAAACTAATTCTTGTCGTATCTGATCACGGTCGTCACGCACGTGTGTTTGCTTTGAACCGCTACCATACAGTTTGTTTGCTCCACTCCACTGCCGCACATATTATTCACATTGCACCGTGACGTTGGACTTGCTAATCAAGTCGGACTTGCTAATCAAGTCACACACAATATTGATTTATTTGAAATTCGTACTGAATGCTAAATTTTGCTATATTTTTAGTTACTTCATATAAATTTTATAAATTAAATATTATTTATAATACTAAATATATTTAATTATAATTTCAAGGGGTATACATAAAGTTTTAGTAAAAATGAATATGAACTAGTTTGTCCATCCATTTTAATTTTGGGTATCAGAAGAAGCGAATGCTTTGCATTGGAACTATTTTCATTTATTATATAATAATTACTTGGTTATTTTTTTGTGCGATTAACGTATTTTTCTTTAACTTATCCGATTTAATCTCTTTGTTATGTAGTTGCATTTTTTTGTATCATATATAGTACTTGGATTAATCCTTGATGTTATTTAAAACAATTTTTATTTTTCAATGCAAATATCCTTCTTCTAATGATTCGTGGGAACCCAATATTCCAATTAAATCCATTTACATACGACTTTCTTTGGCTCTCCAAATATTTATGAGGTAGAGACAATAGGTATGATTGAGAACATATTCGTTATTTTTCTATTATTCCATTGCTAGATCATCCGTGACTTGTCAGTTTTATTTATATGTATAGATTATGCAATTTTCAGTAAGACAATTCCAACAAATAAAACCAATATGGATACATAGGACTGCCACGAGAAACAAAATAAGATGAAATTGATTGGAATACACCAATGCCAAAGTATATGAAAGCTCTTCAGAAAAAACCACCCAAAAGTTTTAAAATGCCAACATTACGGAGGTTACTCATAAAGGTATTTTTACATGGTTTAAGTCAATCCAATTAATTTTAGTTTATATTAATTCTGTACATTTGATATATTTATTTAGTCAAGATTAGGTTTATTTCATTTCAAGTTGAAGAATAGACTACTTTAACCCTTTGGATTAGAGATTGTAGCCATCATAACTAAAAAGGGATAAGATGAAAAATAAGAAAACTAGTTGTTGTCGTATCTGATCACGGTCGTCCTGCACGGTGTGTTCGCTTTGCACCACCACCGCATAGTTTGTTTGCTCCGCTCCAATGCCGCACATTTTTATTCACATTACACTGCGTCGTTGGACTTGGTAAGCAAACCATACACAATTATTATTTTTGTTTAGATTATTACTGAATGCAAAATTTTGCTTTATTTTTAGTTATTCCATATAAATTTTAGATATGAAATATATATTATTTATAATGTTAAACATATTTAATTATAGTTTCCATTGTTACAAATAAAGTTTCAATAAAAAATTAATATGAACAAGTTTGTCCTTCCATTTTAGTTTTGGGTATCATGAGAAGCAAATGCCTTGCATTGGAACTATTTTAATTTATTATATGTTAACTATATTGTCATTTTTTGTGCAATTAACGTATTTTTCTTCAACTTATTCGATTTATTCTCTATGTTTGGTAATTGCACTTTTCCATAGCATATATAAAATTTGGATTAATTCTTGATTTTATATCACACAATTTTTATTTTTCAATGCAAATATCCTTCTTCTAATGATTCATGGGGACAGTCATTCCAATTAAATCCATTTACATACAACTTTCCTTGCCTCTCCAAATATATATGAAGTTGAGACAATAGGTTGATTGAGAACATATTTGATATTTCTCTATTATTCCATTGCTAGCTTATCCGTGACTTGCCATTTTTATTTATATGTATAGATTATGCAATTTTCAGTGAGATAATTCCAACAAATAAAACCAATATGGATACATAGCACTGCCAAAATAAGATGAAATTGATTGGAATAGACCAATGCCAAAGTATACGAAAGCTCTTTAGGACAAACCACCCAAAAAAATTAATTTGCCAACATTACGGAGGTTACTCATAAAGTTATTTTTGCATGGTCTAAGTCAATCCAATTAATTTTAGTTTAAATTAATTCTATACATTTGATATCTTTATTTATTCAAGATTAGGTTTATTTCATTTCAAGTTGAAAAACGGACTACTTTAACCCTTTGGATAGAGAGTGTAGCCATCATAGCTGATTAGATGAAATATAACTAATTGTTGTTGTATCTGATCACGTTCGTTCCGCACAGTGTGTTCGCTTTGCACCGCCACCGCACAGTTTGTTTGCTCTGCTCCATTGCCGCGCATTTTATTCAAATTGCACAGCGGCGTTGGACTTGGTAAGCAAGTCGTACACAATTATTATTTTTGTTTAGATTCTTACTGAATGCTGAATTTTGCTTTATATTTATTTATTTCATATAAATTTTATAAAATAAATATATTTTTTATTGTAATAAATATATTTAATTATAGTTTCCATGGTTATAAATAAAGTTTTAGTAAAAAATTAATATGAACAAGTTTTTCCTTCCAATTTAATTTTGGGTGTCAGAAAAAGCAAATATCTTGCATTGGAACTATTTTCATTTATTATATATTAACTACTTTGTCTTTTTTTTGTGCGATTAACATATTTTTCTTTAAGTTATCCGATCGAATCTTTATGTTTGGTAATTGAACTTTGCATATATAGTATTTGGATTAATTATTTATTTTATTTAATACAATTTTATTTTTCAATGCAAATATCCTTCTTCTAAGGATTCATAAGGGACCCGTTATTCCAATCAAATCCATTTACATACAACTTTTTTTTGTTCTCCAAATATTTATGAGGTAGAACCAACATGTATGATTGAGAACATATTCGTTATTTTTCTATTATTCCATTGCTTGCTCATCCGTGACTTGCCAATTTTATTTATATGTATAGATTATGCAATTTTCAGTGAGACGGTTCCAACCAATAAAAATAATATGGATATATAGCACTGCCACGAGAAACAAAATAAGATGAAATTGATTGGAATACACCAATGCCAAAGTATACGAAAGCTCTTCAGGACAAACCACCCAAAAAAATTAAGATGCCAACATTAAGGAGGTTACTCATAAAGTTATTTTTACATGGTTTAAGTCATATCTGATCACGGTTGTCCCTCACGATGTGTTGGCTTTGCACTGCCATCGCATAGTTTGTTTGCTCCGTCCCACTGCCGCATATTTTATTCACATTGCACCTCGGCGTTGGACTTGGTAATCAAGTCATAGGCTTTTTTTGTTTCAATTCTTACTGAATGCTAAATTTTGTTTTATTTTTAGTAATTTCTTATAAATTTTATAAATTAAATATATATTATTTTTTATACTAAAAATATTTAATTATTGTTTCCAATGTTATAAATAAAGTATGAAAAAAATTAATATGAACAAGTTTGTCCTTCTATTTTAATTTTTGGTATTAGAAGAAACAAATGTCTTCCATTGGAACTATTTTCGTTTAATATATAAAACCTTATTTGTCATTTTTTTTGCGATTAACGTACTTTTCTTTAACTTAGCCGATTTAATCTCTATGTTTCGTAATTGCATTTTTTGTAGCATATATAGTATTTGGATTAATTCTTGATTTTATTCAATAAAAATTTTATTTTTCAATACAAATATCCTTCTTCTAATTATTCATGGGGACCGGTTATTCCAATTAAATCCATTTACATACAATTTTCTTTGGCTCTCCAAATATTAATGAGGTAGAGACAACAGGTATGATTGATAATATATTAGTTATTTTTCTATTATTCCAATGCCAGCTCATTCGTGACTTGCCATTTTTATTTATATGTATAGATTATGCAATTTTCAATGAGAAAATTCTAACAAATAAAACCAATATGGATACATAGCACTGCCACGAGAAACAAAATAAGATGAAATTAATTGGAATACACCAATGCCAAAGAATATGAACACTCTTTTGGACAAACCACCCAAAAAAATTAAGATGCCAACATTACAGAGGTTACTCGTAAAAGTATTTTTACGTGGTTTAAGTCAATCTAATTAATTTTAGTTTAAATTAATTATGTACATTGGGTATCTTTATTTATTTAAGATTAGGTTGGTTTCAATTGGAGTTGGGGGAAAAACTACTTTAACCCTTTGGATTAGAGAGTGTAGCCATCATAACTGAAAAATGATTAGATAAAAGATAAGAAAACTAATTGTTGTCGAATCTGATCACAATCATCCCGCACGGTGTGTTCGCTTTGCACCGCCACTGCACAGTTTGTTTGCTCTGCCCCACTGCCGCATATTTTATTCACATTGCACCGCGGCGTTGGACTTCGTAATCAAGTCATACACAAATTTTTTTTGTTTAAATTCTTAATGAATGCTAAATTTTACTTTATTTTTAATTATTTCATATAAATTTTATAAATTAAATATATATTATTTATATTACTAAATATATTTAATTATAGTTTCCATGGTTCCATGCTAGCCCGAGAGTACCATCCCGATAGTTAGACTCTAACCTAATTGGCTCGTCGTATAATAATTATTCATGTTAGGGACGATAGTTTCCCTAACGAGGGGAAACCCTCAGCAAACCCTGATAGATGCACATAATAGTTTGTAGCTACTAGGGTTGTGGTGTAGCGACTAGAGTTGTATGAACTCTGGAGTCATCATGAGATGCCAACTCATTTGCCTCTCTAGGCCTAGAGATTGGTGTCCATAGTCGAGTGTCTGGGATGTATTGTCCTTATTCTCATATCTAAGGGTTGTTACCTACTCAAGGCATTATTTATTTAAGCGGGGCACGTTAGCAATGGGAGTGATATTTACGGGGAAGGAATTGTGGTATCGAAAAGGCAATCAAAGCATCTTCCCTAATAACGGAGGCGGTGTGATAGCTTATAAAGAAGGCGATGAACTTTTGTGTGACAGGCATTGAGAATGCCCTGTTATCATCCAAAATATGTGAATGGCCCGCCCTTTCCCAGTGTCGCTAAATCAATCTACGAACCTCGAGAGATCCGCCAACTAATAACCTTGAGGAGGACTATTAAGGATCAAAGATGAAATTTATAATGTTGCCCCAGTTCCTACTACTACACTACCAAGAATGGTAGACAGTGGCAAGTACTGGGGTTGTCCATAGAGATGTTAGGAATCTAATAGTTAAGTACACACAACCGTGATCGGGTCGTCAATCCGACCACGTGTTAAGAACAATCAGTGTTGGTAAAACAAGCATTGGGGGTTTTATAACTAAAACTACTAGCATGAAAATGAACTATAGAATAAACTATATAAACTAACACTCGGGGAATATTTACGTAACATAATTAATGCCATTTCGATCATCGATTTCCTCAAATACAACTTTAATCCTATTTCAGTGTTTATGACACGTGGTGTGGTTGATAGTCAACACTTTCCCATACCTGTCACATAGGGTGCGCACGTATTCTTCCATCGGAACCGCCTCCAAAATTAGGGGAGTGCAACGATGGCTCTGCCTATCATGCAGATCTAAGTCCCTCACGTTCTATTACGTCTCAGGCACTACACCACGAATGCTTCTCCCTAGGCCTAAAAATACAAAGGGGGTGATGCACCTTATCGATGGCTCTAGGGTTGCAAATCTAACCCTAGCTTGCTACTCTATCAATTTGTACCCGCTACCCTTCAAACCAACTTGTTGGCTTACTAGTGCATGTTCGATCGTCACGTTAACAACGGCAACCTACGTGCACACCATGTGAATCCGGACCCATTGTTACCCCAAGCGCATCTAGTTTTCCCTCCCTGGGAGGTATCAATATTGCGGCAACATGAAAGTAGACTTTGGTGTGTGCTAACTAAGTGTGGCAATCATGCAATTCACAAACATTAAGAACAAGCCAAAAAATATCACAAATCACATAGAAATAGGTCGATCTAAGAAATCTCACAAAAAAACATTAATACATGAATACAAATATAATACCCAAGTTAATTCCCTACTCCATAATAATTGAACCCAAGCATTGCATTGGATTCAACACTTTTAGGCAAAAGAAAAATAAAGAGAATAAAGAAAAATAAGCTAGAGAGAAGGAAGAGTATTTTCTCTCTAACCTACTCTAAAAGAGGAAAAATGGGCATAAACTTAAACCCTAGTAGACAAGGGTCCATATATATAGTAGTAAGGAATTGGGCCTTGAAAAAAGCCCAAAAATGGCCAAAAACCCTAGCAACCACACACGGCACGGGGTGGCATATGGCACCGCCCATGCCAGCTGAGGCCCCCTCATGCTGACGCAGGCCATCGATCGTGGCATGGCACGTGGCCTCCTGCCGACGCAGGCCGTCGGTTATGGCATGAACCATTTTCCTCGTGTTGGCGTGGTCCATGCCAACCGGCGCGGCCCATTGGTTGAAGCTCCATTTTTCATCTTCTAATGCATATTTCGTGTCATTTGGCACAGACCGTCGGCTGGAACTTTGTTTCGCTCAGTATCTTAGCCCAGGTCGTGTCGTTCTTCACACCCCTTGGGCTTATCTTGGAATTGGTGACTTGAAAATGACACAGACCATGTGAAACGGAAAGGTCTGCGCCCATACTTAGCCAATTTTTTGGAGTGGAACAAATACATAAGCACAGGAAGCAGGGGTCGTACGATTCGTGTCGGAGGCTTCTAGCATAGTCTGTGTTGCTTGGCACAAGCCATACTAAGCGCTAGCATAGCCGTGCTGGTCCCCCTTCTTGCCGGTTGTGCTGGCATCATGTTGGCCCTCGTGCTGGCCTTGGCTAGTCCGACATGCTAACTTGTATGCTCCGCTACGAAAGAATCGCTAATCCGATTTGAGATTCTTGTAGTCGATTTTATAGAGCTCGAGAAGAAAAATCCAATGGTTCCACCACAAGGGCTAATTCTTCTCGGATCATTCCTAGAACTCCGTGCAATCTCGTACAACACTTCCTCCACTTTTTCTTTGGCCTTCTTATACTTCGAATCTGCCTTTACCAGGCTCAATTCCATCTACTACCAACTTTTGGATTTCGTTGCCTTAAATCTACTACCATCCTTGCAAATGGCCTTCGATATCTTCTTCCATCCTTGCGAATGGCCTTCAATATCTTCTACCATCCTTGAGAATGGTCTTCAATATCTTCTACCATCCTTGAGAATGGCCTTCAAATATCTTCTACCACCCTAGCGGATGGCCTTCTACAAAAAGATGAAAAAAAGTACTCACGAGCAACATACTAATGAGATCAAAAAGGAAAATCTAGGTTCCCGTGAATACAAAGTGTCCATAAACTTTAATTAAGTCTACAAAACTCGGGATTTAGATAAGAAAAACAAAAATGGTCATCTAAACACTCTCTAGAAATACTTGAGCTCAATTCCCTACTACCATTATGCATATGTTAGATGATGCATTTAACACACTTATTATCATCTTTTGTTGGGTTGATTTCTAGTTTTAGATAGCTTTGCACAAAAAGGTTTTAGATGACCATTATTGGTTTTCTCGTCTAAATCCCGTGTTTTGTAGACTTAACTGAGACTAATAGAAACTTTGTATTCACGGGCACCTAGATCTTCCTCTTTGATCTCATTAGTAGGTTGCTGGTGAGTGCTTTTTCATTTTCTTTGGTGGAAGGCCATCCGCGAGGTGGCTAGAGAGGGAAACACTCTCACTTCTCTCTAGTTTCTTCTTTTTTCATTTTTTTATTTTTCTTTTGCCCAACCTATTTCTATGTGTTTTGTGATCATTATGTTGGCTTTTTCTTTATATTCTTATGAATTGCATGATTGTCACACACTGTTGGCACATAATCGAGTGTAGTTTCATGTTGGTGCACTATTTCTACTCCCCAGTTAAGGAAACCTAGGTGCGATTGGGGTGCGATAGTCCGGAACTGGGCATGTGCACGAAGGTTACCGTTGTTAATCGTCACGATCGACCATGAATTTAGTTAGCTGACCAAAAATGTCCGAAGGGTTGCAGGTAGAGATAGAGTAGGTAGAATAGTAGGATTATCTTGTTAATCCTAGAAGCCATAGATAAGACGGCTACTTCCTATGCCTTTGTAGCCCTAAGGGTAGTTCGTTTGTGGTGTTCCGCCAGGGACTTAATCTCACGGAGGAGAATCAGACTTGCGCAATGTGCCATAGCCATTTTTTAACTCCCCTAGTCACGGAGGCGAGGCTGATGGAAGATTTTATGGTTTCACCTCTATGTGACAGATAGGGGGTGTTTTTACCATTGTCTGCATCACTACAAACACTAGAATAGGGTTAAGTTCTTATATTTGATGAAATCGATGATCGAAATAACATTGACCATGTTGCGCAAATATTCTCCGAGTGTTCTTTTATATAGTTTATTCCATTGATTGCATACTTGTAGTTGATAGTTGCACACAACCCCCCCCCCAAATGAGTATTTTCAAAACACTGTTTATACCTAAAGCGTGGTCTAATTGACGACCAAACTGTAGTTGTTCTTAGTTAATTATTAGATGTTTAACATCTCTATGGACGACCCCTGTACTTGCCACTATCTACAATTGTTGGTAATATAGAGGTAGGAACGGGAGCAACATAAAAAATATATCTTTGACCCTTAATAACTCAGCCTCCTCTCTTGTTTAACTACTCTTGGGAGGGGCGGGTCAAATTCTGGCGCCATTGTCGGGGAGTAAATTTTAACGATTTAGTAGTTTACTTGCATAACATGTTAGTTGAGTAAGTAGTGTTATTTTTGTTTTGTTTTTGTTTTTGTTTTTGATTGGTTTTTGTTGTTGAGCTTTCCTACTTGTTTCCGGTTACTTATAACCCTGTTTGCTAGTGTTGATTTTAGTTGGCCATTATTTTATTCCTGATTTATGGTACACACTCATGCCAAGAACTTGGGAGTTTTACATAGTTCAACGAATTACATAGGTAGTAGGTGAGGAAGGAAGAGGAAACCTAGGCCGGAAGTTCCACAAGAACCACTTTCGGTAGTCGTAGATAAAGAAGAAATGGAGGAGGACAACCGCACCTTGAGAGAGTTGATGGCTCCAAACTTGGAGAATCAACCATTTTGTATCATTTTCCCACCGTTTCCACCAAATGTGACGTGTGAACTCAAGAGCGGTATGATTCATTGCTTTCCCACTTTCCATGGGATGGCCAGAAAAGATCCAAACAAGCATCTTTCAGAGTTCCACCTAGTTTGTACCAACATAAAGTTGGCGGGTGTTTCGGAGGAAAACTACAATCTAAAGGTGTTTTCCTTCTCACTTCGGGATTCAGCCAAAAATGGTTATACTATCTAACGCCTGGTTGTATCACCACATGGATGGATATGAAGTGCATATTTCTAGAGAAATACTTCTCAACTTCAAAGTCTGCGGGGTTGAAGAAGCAACTTTCCAACATCTCTCAGTTTTCTAATGAGTCCCTTTACAAATATTGGGAACGGTTCAAGAAATTGTTGGCTAGTTGTCCTTATCATCTATTCAAAGAGGGAGACTTGGTTTATGATTTCTTTGAAGGGTTTTGTGATGATGACATGCCTATGATGAATGCCGCTTGCAATGGTTTGATTGCCAATAAGAGTCTAAGGGAGGCAATGGCACTCTTTGAGGAGATGGAAAACGGAACAAGGAAATTTGGTACAAGGTCTAGGGTGAAGCCTGTGGATGAACCATCTCAATCCCCAAAGTTAGAGAAGCAAGTCCAAGCTCTTGCCTCCATGATTAAATAATTCATAAAAAAAAGGGTCCAACAAGCAAAAGTGTTTGGTGTTTGCAATCTTGATCATCACACGGATGTGTGCCAGTAAGTGGTGGAGGACTTTGAGGAAGTTAAGGCGTTGGATTTCAACAATGGTGGAAATAGGCCAAAGTTTTCTAGGGGAAACAAAAAGGGTTCCATGGGACCAAGGAGGAGAAAGGTAAGATCCCTGCGCAAACAACTTCAACCCGAGGTACCGCGACCACCCCAACTTCCATTGGCGCAAGGAGAACAAAATGCAAGGGTACAACCGAGGCGGACAAGCTCCACCTCAACCCTATCTGATGGGAGAAGGGCCTTTAAACAACAACACCTCACTTTATAAGTCTGACTGAGAGGAAATCCTTGAAGTAATCTCTCAAATTTCCAAGAAACAAGACATCTTTGTGGAACGTACAAGGCGAGAGATTGAAGATCTCGATACGAGGGTATTCTCAAGCATAAAAAATCTTGATTTTCAAGTCGGACAACTTACCACCTCGATAAGCCAACTTGAAGCCAGAGAGTCTGGAAAACTCCCTTCCCAACTGGGATCAGTCCGAGGAATGTGAGCTCTTTGAAGTTGAGAATCGGGACGGGGTGCGTGAGCCCAAGAAGGAAATCCTATAAGAGGACGACTTGCTCGTGGACAAAAACTAAACCAACTTGGAGGATCGAGAATTGGTTGTGGAGGAACCCATCAAGAAGATTCCAACACACGAGGCCAGAGTCAATCCCCCACCACCTTTCCCTGATGTACTTGGGGGAAGGCCGAAGGTGCCGACCAAAGATGATCATATCCCAAAAATCTTCACGAAGGTGGAGGTTAGTATCCTAATCTTAGACTTTATTGAACATGTCCCCTAGTATGCAAAAATTTTGAAAGTCACATGTACAAGAAAGAGGAATAAACCACTTAAGAAAGTAGGTTAAGTGAAAGTAGGGGGAGTCGTCACTCTTAATCATAGAAAATTGACTACAAAATGTGATGACCCCGGCAAGATTTCAGTTCATATTTCTTTAGGTGATAAATTGGTGGAAAATTCTATGATAATCTTGGAGCTTCTATTAATGTGATACCCGCTTGCACCTATGAGAACTTAGAAATAGGTGAACTTAAAGAGACTAGGGTAGTCGTCCAAATGGTCGATCACTCCCAAGCTAGTTCTCATGGACTAGTGAAGGATGTGATGGTCTAAGTGGGAAATTTGGTGTTTCCAACGGACTTCTATGTCCTTGATGTAGCACACGATGGTGATGCACCCTCAATTTTATTGGGGGGGCTTTTTCTTGAAACATCAAGGACTAAGATCGATTTCAATTCGGGAATACTAACCTTAGAGGATGACATGGATAGAGTTGGTTTTTATATTTACAAGTCTAATCATGATTCACCTAATCCCTATCTTGTTTGAAAAGGCATAAATCTATGTGAAGAAGATGTTCAACATGATAACTCTCACATGATGGATAATGATAATTTCTTTAATGTGATTCTTGATGATAGCGATGAAAATAGCGCAAGTGATGAGATTTTTGAGGAATGTGAGAGTGATAGAAAGAATCCTCCCATGTACTTTAACTGTGATGAGCATATTGATGAGACTATGGCCTTATATGATGTTAGTGATGATTTTTCTATCTTGGATTGTTTTTTATGCTCACTAACATGCAAGGGATGCGGGAAGTGGTGAGGATGTAAAACACGCATGACCACCTCCCAAACCCAAGGAAAGGGCCAATGATTCCGTTTGGGCTATGAATGGATAATCACTCTCTTTAGAAAACAAAGCGCTTAAAGGTAAGGATGACTCCTTGTGGAGACTAATCCACAAGGATGTCATCGTGAGTGAAGTTGCTGATGGCGACTCCGGAGACCCAATGGTAGGTTCTTTCAATTAAAATGCGTGAAAAAGGAATAAGTTGTGATGACGACAATAAACATATGTGGTATTTCCTTCTCTATTCTTGACATGTTTTTAGTAGATAGATTTTGCATGTTTGTAGTAGGTGACAGATTTTTGAGATGAAACTCTTGTTGATTGAGGAATTTGAGTTCGAGTCTCATTATTTTTGGGTGAAAGGACATAGGGTTTGTATGGTGACAATGTATCTTCAAAAAAAGGGAGAAAAGGGGAAGGGGGAAGGCACTAACCTCATGCAACATCCATCTGGCACGAGGGGGCCACGTGTTGAACTCTGGCATGGATCGTTCCTCTGGGAATGTCCCATGCTGAGTTCTGGCATGGGTCGTGCCAGGTTTCTAGCACGAGGGGTGCCTGGTGCCAAACTTAATATGCTGCGATTTTTGGGCCAAAAATTCAGATTTTTTAAATTCAGATTTTGAGCTACAACATGGGAAAAAAATTGGCTCATTAATTCAAAAAAATCTTTGTTATTCCCCTAGGTGTTGGTGTAAATAGTACATCAACAC
>JAULKM010000010.1:6883417-6908420 GCA_032355605.1 Rubia tinctorum
TCATTCTTCATCCTCTACTTTGCTCTCCTTCTTCACTTTATCTTCTACCACTTTGTAAGTGGCCTTCCTTCTTCTACAATTCTTGTGAATGACCTTCTTCAATGATAGTATCAAAATAAGCTCACATGTAAGTCTTCAAATCTTCAGAGATAGTCTTCCAACAATTCCCTTGTTACACAAAATCCTCTAGAAAAGTAATAAAAGCACAAAGTTGCTCTTAACTCTCCCCAGAGAATTTCAAGGAAAGTATCCACACACAGAGCACAAAAGTATACAAAAGTGAATCCAAAATGTCCCAAAATAATAGTCTAAAATGGACACAACGTATGTTTACCCTTGCCCTATCCCACTTCTTTATTATTTCATTTCTGATTCAGATCCCTTTTTCTCCTGCACCAATAGAATCTTGTTCTTGGTCTCAATATTGACACTTGACTCGGTTACTTTAAGCATCCCATGCATGTTAGTCACATTCTTTTCACTTCCACTTAAATAATTCCAAACCATCACAGATTGAATAGAGATAGATGTTAGGGGCCAACTCTCAACCATAGGCAAAACCAAGTATCTCCATGTTATCAAATGATTCAATCATTTTCAAAACATGAGATCCCACTAGTTTTCCTTTCTCGATGTTACAATCAAGAATGGTCTTAAAGGTATCAAACCTCTCAACCCTAGCCTGCTCCTGAATTATATCTTAGAGCTACATGTTATTGTTGTAAGTTTCCGAGTTCAAAAATTGCCTTGCAATTATGTACTCATACTCTTCAACATAAGATACTTGACATCGGGGATTTGAATGACATACTCCTTTTCTTGCATTAGAACTATAATCAAGTTCTTTTTCCAAATAACTACCGTTGAATTTATCCTTCCAAAGAATCGAACACCGATTAGAAGAGTTGTTTGTTGTTATACATGATTACTACAATATAAATAAATGCAATAAAAACCATTTAAATATAAGAACTTAAAGAAAAGCTTACAAGCATTATTATAAATTATTCATCATTTTATTCTCTCCAAGTTGGTCCCATGAATAAAATGATTCCAAAATCCTCAAAATCAAAAGATAATAAACATGCTTTGGCTTATCTCAATTTCTTTGATTTTAGGTAAGCAATCTCATTGCTAATAGTATCCAATACTACTCTTGGTCGATCGGGTACATCCAACGTACTACCAATCTCCTTTTGCCTTAACATCTGAGGACCCCTCACTGATATTGACGAGAAAATCAAAACTAACATGTAGACCCCTTTCACTAGGTCTACCCCGCATATGTCTCAAAATTAGAAGTGCCACTAGTGATCGAGGGTTTAAAAGGGTTGTTTTGTTTCGGAAAGACAAATTATTGCTCATTATTGCTTTGGGACCGTGGTTCTTTATGTTGGTTTGATCATTAGTGAACTAACTTCATAATCATTTCACACATAAACCAATCGCATGCATGTATAATATAAAGCAAGAAATAAATGCATCTAAAGTGACTTATTATGACCCTCTAATCTGGACTACTCTTCATCTTGTTGTTGGATCTCATCGTTTGATCTTCTCATCAAAATTACAATTTATTTCAAATTAAATAATAAAATTGAAAATAAATTTACAACAAAAAAATAAATGGTACCAGATCGTATTTAATTACAATACTTAATAAACGACATGCAGACCATATTTAAATATTTAGTTGGGCCATACTAGTCACTGATTACCCTACACTTAATCCAATTCATATATGCATACATTTATTTTTAAAATGAATGACCCAATAAAATATAAAATAAACTGGGATAAAATCAAATAATAAATTATGCAATTAACCATAGAGAAATAATTAGGATAATTAATTTCTAAAATTATTAAACTTAATTATTTTATTCGTCATATTTAATGATTCTAAATTACTAAATAAACTAAGTATATTAGGCAAACCATACCAAAATAATTAAGTCAACTAATTTATAAAATTATTAACTTCAATTATCTTTACCTAATATTTAATTATTCTAAATTAATAAAATAATCATAATTTTTAATAATTAAGTACATCAAAAAAATTAATTAATAAAAATTCGTTTTTATTTAATTTTAATTTCAAAAAATTAAAATTACAAAAAAACTTTTTTATATTTAATTTTAATTTCTAAAATTAAATTTTCTCCCACTCAAAAATTATATTAATAAAATCTTGCCCACTGATCCTAGCCCAGCTCAATTAATCTTTATCAATTAAAATTTTTAAACATTAATTTTATATAATTTATTTCAATTTTTTTTGCCCTAACCGGCCCGGTTCAACCCAGATCACACCAATGAACCTGGCCTGGTTAGAATTGGCTGGGCATAATATTGAGCCCAGACAATTTGAAACAACCAAGCATGATGGGTTTCCCTTAGGCCATGTACAATGGTAAAACCACTCTCAAACCACTCTTATGGGTTCAATTCATTAAATAATCAATCTCTATCCTCCACCTCAACAATTCAAACCACATCTAAATCACTCCATTTGTTTTCTCCAAAATTGTTGAAACCACTTAGAAACCACTCCATAGACCCCCTACTTGATCCTACTCATTATTTTTACCTTTAGTATTTAATTCAAATAAATTTACCTAACAAAATAAATTTAAATGTGAAATTTAATAACACAACTATTATTATTGAATTGGATTTTATTTTTTCAAATTTTATTTTTGAAAATAATTTCAATTCGTAAAATTTATTTTATGAACCATAATTAAACAAAAGAAACATATATATATATATATATTTTTAAAGAATGTTATTTTGATTTTCTAAAAGATCCAAAAATTCATTTAGATTTTAAAAATAAATCTCAGAATTTATTTTGCAATTTTTCCATTTTTTTATTTAAAAAGCATAAAATAATTTTAAGAAATTAAAAAAAAAATTTTAAAGTTTTTTCGGTTGGGACACGTGGCATCACCAGATTGGGCCATATGGTCAAAATATTTTATGAAAAAAGAGGGGACGGTAGGTGCCACGTGGCCCAATTATAGGGTCCCACGTGGCACCCTTGGACAACAAAAGAAGGCGCAACATTGCCTTGCCCCCATACCACGGGAAGCTCCGCTTCTTGTCAGAATTCGGCCAGTTGGAGTTTTCCAAACCCACCCCCGTGGGCTGAAGTAATTGAACCTGCTTTCAACCCCCATTGTGGGGATTATTATCACTATTCGGTCCCAATTTTTAATTCAACTCACTCCAAAACCCCATTGTGCATGCTCTTATGGCATATTATTTTGGCCCAAACAACATCCAACTAGGGTTTACTGTTGGCTTGCCAGCGCCCAGCGCCGCCGTCACATTTCCCGCTGGTGAACAATAATTACTAGCAGATGAACAATATTTATATTTTTTTGATTTTTTTGAGTGTGTTTAAATCAAATTAAATCATGCAATAATTAATTTGATTAAAACATGAACACGAATCTAAACACCATATTATGTAAATCTAATTCACATATTGTTTAGATCAAACTAAAACATGCAAAAAGATCTGATACCACTGTTGGAAATTGATTGAATCTAATTTAGCGGAAAATCAATTATTAATCCCAAATATCATGCATGTATTTAATTCGAATCTATCTAAGAGTTTAGATACATTTGAAGCGTGATTTACCGTCGGATTCGATGAACTACGAAGACGAGAATCCAAGGTGTGATTCTTTTATACGCATCCACACAGCACGATCGGATCGCCTACATCGCTGTCAGCTTAGAACGTTGATTGGCAAGTAAAGACCCAGTCTTTCTTCTTCCCTTTATAGTGAGGTTTGTTTTCTGAGAATGATTGGATTGGTTTCTTGTTTCTGCCGTTTGGAACTGCTAAAGTTCTAATAATTTGATTCTAAACATTTCTGTAAAAATATATATATTTATACATAATGGTATTAATCTAAGAAACCCTAATCCAAGTTAATCTGGGCCTAGCCCTATTAGATTTAATGATTTCTAAAATCTATTCTCATATAAATACTATCTGGGTTCCTAACCCAATAGCCATTTATTTTATCTTATTTTATATCTTGTGTGTTACTCTATAGGTTCAGTCATAATAAATTGCAAGTCCAATATAATTGATACTAGTTGATCGAAAGAGGTTTCCAGCTAAACATTCCGATCACTCAAAATAACTGAATTAATTATCTCTGTAATTAATCCCCCAACTATATATGAAAAATGCACACTGACTGAAGGAAACTATTACAATAGAATATTAAGGAGATCGATAATAGAGAAGATGTGCAAACTACAAAAGAAAAAGAAAAAGTTACTGCAAATTAGGAGAAAATAAGATTTAAGCTGGTAGGTAAAGTAAAAAAGGGACCCACACCAGCATGGAAAAGGTCATACAGGGATTCAAGTAATAGCTTTCCTCCATTAACTGAATCTCTTGGTGAATAGCAAGATTGCTTGTTGGAATGTGAGGGGCTTAAGTGAATGTGATAAGCATAAGAAACTCAAATAATTGGTGTATGCCGAATTGCATAGAATGTCTGGGATTGCTGGAAACTACACTATAAAAGAAAATCAAAAAAGGGTTGGAGTCAAATAGGGGTAGGCTGGGAATTGATAACAAATGGACAATTAGTAAATGGTCGCAGAATATGGTTAGGATAGAGAACAACTTATGACTTAAGGGGATGAATGGTTGGATGTATAGATGATCATTAAAAGCAGAAACTAGGAGTTTTACATGACTCTGGTAAATGGACATAACCCAATGGAGAAAAGGAAAACCACGTGGAATTACATAAAAGGCTAGGGGTGCAGAGATGATAAACCATGGTTAATTATAGGAGACTTTGACTCACCCATGGAACTTATTGATCAGGAAGGAGGGAATGAGGTGGATGAGAAAGAAATACTAGATTTATAGGAGGTTATACATCATTATCTTTTCCCGGAAATTAGAATAGTGGGGCAGAGGTTGGCATGGTGTAGAAGGAGATGTCAGGGAGAAAGGATCCAAAGAAAATTCATAAGGGAATAATGGTGAACCGGGAATAGATAAAAGTTAGGGCAGATGCTTATTGTGAGTTAAAATCCGAAACACTCTATGATCACCGCATTGAAGTAGCAGGAGAATGAAAGAACAAAAAGGATAAGTTTCAAACATTACAACATGTGGGAGTTATCACCACAGCTCAAGGGAACCGCTAGGAGAGTATGGAAGAATGTGGAAATATTTCAGGAAATGGTTATGCTTTTACATGACATGCAAAGACCCCTAGAAAGCTGAACAAGCGAAAGTTTTAAAGAATTTGGAAAAGAGTGGAAAAGGCAGAGAAGGAATGGGTTTTAGCCCATACAAGAATAAAAATAGAACCTTGAGATAAAAGGAGATAGAATGTGGAAGTTGAGATGAGGTGAGATTGGAACAAGAAAGATTGGAAGAAGCATAAAACACTTTACAACTGCAAAAAGAAAAAATTCAATGGCTTCATGAAGGACACAAGACTGCGAAGTTATTTGGGAGATTTTCGTTGTATCTCTCAAATATACAATTTATAAGTTTTAAATGCTTCCTAAATATAACTAAATAAACAGTGGCAAATCAGAATCGTCCATGAAGAAGAGGGATTTTCCTAAGGGTTCATGAATATACGGGTTCATTAAAGAGGGAGTTTTGGTTTGGTTTTCTATGTTATGAAATGAAAAACAAGACAACTAGCATATAAAGATGATTAAACTAATCATGCAACAAACTAAAAAAATAGGATAAAATCACAAATAACAAAATCTTGAGCGCAATTGATTTCCACTTCCAAGTTTTTTTATAGATGATTGAAACAATCACTCCTTTAATCATCTTGATCACGTATTGTGAATGCTACCACTTCCATTTTTGAGGATAAACATTCCTTTTTTCTTATGAGTAATTTACAAAAGCGTTCAATGACTATTTGTAAACCTCGATAATGATCAGTTTAAACAGACAACGCCTTAATGTATTTCATCAATGACATCATGCACAAAGAACCAATAGATTTTATGACAACCACAAGAATTCTACAAAATGCCTGACCATTTAATCAAACAATGCATTTCCTTGGGTTTATCAAGAGAGATCGATATTAAGACATTCTCATTAAGGCTACCTTAGGAGAAAAATGACAAAGATCGATACTATCACATTACCCTAGCAATCTTAAAATCATTAACACAATTAGAAGATCCAATTTCATGTTCTTGTATTTCATGCCAAAAAGAAAAGAAAATGTACACTTACCTAAATTCCTAACATCCTATCAGAAAATATATTCTCAAAATTCCAATCACATAAATAAAGCGAGATACCACATTTAAAGATAGCAAATGCATAATAATCAAGAGATCTAAATAGAGTTTAAGATATTCTCCCAAGAAGAAAACTAACCTAGATAATCAAAACCCATAAAAAAGAACAAAATTAGAAAAAGAAACAAGAAGAAATTGAAAGGGAAGTGTAAAAACTAGAGTTTTGGAGGCCCCAAGTCGGGCCAGGAGGGCACAAGAATGAGTGAATGAAGTGGTATTTATAGTAGATGGAAAAAGGGAGTAAAAATTAAGTTGCAAATCGCTTATCATAACCCGTGCAAAGACTTCGCGACTCGTGAAAGCTTCTGCAAACCTGTGAGAAATCCCCTGCGGCTCGCGACAGAGTGCAGTCCAGCTCTTATCTTTTTTTACCGTTTATCCATTTCGGGAGTTCTTGTAGTCTTTTTAATAGTACTCGTGAAGAAAAATCCAATAATGCTATCTATGGATACAAATTCTTTTCGTATCATTCTCAGGATTCAGCTTTAAAAATTTGATCATTCTTCACCCTCTGCTTTGCTTTTCTTCTTCACTTTGTCTTCTTCCATTTTGTAAATGGACTTCCTTCTTCTACTGTTCCTGTGAATGACCTTCATCAATATTCTATGATCCTTGAGAAAGACCTTCTTATTTATGGTCTCCAAGTAAGCTCACAAAACATATATGAATTGATAAGATCATAAAGGTAGAACACATTAGACACGACATGCTTACAAACTAGGGAAATGAGGGCAAATAACCACACAAGGTGATTCTAAACCCCTAATTTGTAAAAAGGCTAATAATCTAAATAACCACAAATAAAACAAGCTAAAGAGGGATGTTAATTTTACTAAAAAAACATCAAAATCATGTCTCATCAACTCCCCCACACTTAGACGCTTACTCGTTCGCGAGTAAGAACAAGCATAGTTCTAAGGTGATTTTTACGATATGTTTTCCCAAGAACCAACATATTATTTGTAGAACTACCCTAACCTAACCCAAAAAATAAGAGCTTGCCAACCCCACATCCCAACCTAAGGAGTCCTAAACAGCCAAAACAACAAAATTATGCCATAATATGAATGATGTATAAACATCCAAATAAAGTCAAGAAGATAGCTTACTCTACCCAGAAATCCCACAAATAGGTAAAAACAAGATAAGAGTTCACATATTTCCATTTCTCTCAATTCTCTCAATTTATCTAGAAGCCCTCTCGAACTTTCCTCCTAACCTCTCTTTTCACATAAATCTCACACATCACCTTCTTCCACACTGTAAGGCATTTCATTTTTTTCATCGGTTGCCCTTTCGGGTTTTCGATCTATTTGAGCCCCTAATTTTGCCTAAGTTGCCCTCTCAGGTTTTCAGCTTAGGGGGATTTTTTTTAAAACAAAACAAATTAAAGTAGAGCATATGCACACTGCAGTGGGATACATTTTTCTTCCCCCGTATTTGAAACAAACATTGTCCTCAATGTGAAGTAAAAGACAAGATAAAAAATTTATGGAGAAATAAAAAAATACACTCACAACTAGGACCTTGAAGGTTCTTCCTGGTGATGGCAATGCTCACATATCAATAATATTCTCTCCTCCATGTTCTCAAACTCTGTCCAATAATAAACTTTGACTCATCCACTACAAATCCACAACTATGCAAATCCTGATAAACACTCACAAAAGGCAAGAACTAGTAGTACTCCCAGATGGTGGTTTTAGTTGTTTAATTGTGGTGGTGTTTTTGTTTTTTGGGGTGAGAGTGTGAGGACAAGGGTGAGGGAATTTTTTCATATTTTGAAATAAAAATATACTAAAACAATTTAGAACTCGGGTAGCCTCCCTAGAAGCTCAGTATATTTAAGGTCGTCGGCATGACCCTAATGTTATCAATGTGGTGAATGTTTGAATCCTTTCACCACGAGTATCCAAAACTATAGAGGTGGGGTAGAAATCTTCCAATAGGATGATTTTTTGGAGGTGAAATTGGCCTTAAAGGAGATGAGTAGTTTGGAAGCTTGGCACTATTATTTAGCTCCCTATTGTCTCATTCAAGTATTTTGAAAAATAGTGGAGTTGGTTCAACTAGTGTCGGTAGGGCTAATGACGGAAAGAATCATGAATGTAGGATAATCACCTCTTTCTCAACTTCTTTGTCTCCCACAATCAACTCCTCATCCCTCTTGGAACTCAAATTCCTTTCTCAAGGTGACCTCACTCACCTTATCTTCGAGTACAACTTGGGATGGTGTATTTTTGGTATACTGAGCTTCTATTCGAATCACCACTTCCATCATATCGCTCATATGTCCCTCCAAAGCCTTGAGTCTTGAGGATATTCGAGTTTTCACTTTCTCATTAGTCTTGGCCAAGCTGATCAAGTTTTCTATTGCATCCATGACCTTCACATGTGTCAATATTGAACCATCTCCTTGAGTATATTTTGGAGCATGATATAAGGTGGTAAAAGCCAATCAAATTCCTTGTATTGTTGATTTTCCAGTCCATTCTCATACCACAAATCCGGATTACAACTCCACTCCGCATTGTAAGAATTTTAGTATCGCTACAAGAAAAATGACCTATTACCGCCTCTTTTACCTCCATTTTTTTAACATCATCTAAGCGAGGTAAAAATTTCTTTTACCTCAGTTATTTTTTTCAAGGTAAAAGATATTATTTACATCGGTTATAAAAAACCCGAGGTAAATAATTACCTTTTCACCTCGGTTATTAAATAACCGAAGTAAAAGGTTTAAACAACGAAGTAAATAATGTTATCAAATAGCGTGAGACATCGTATATGTTGTTTTAATAGGTGGCCCGATTTCTCATTAAACGTTGTTTGCACCGACATGTGTTGGGATTGACTACCGAAGTCACAGATATATAAAAGATACATTAAATTAAAGAATTTGATGGTGTTAGAAATGAATTGGAAAATATGGTGGTTATGCGCTTCTGCCCCTTTTGGTGTCTCTCTCCTCCTAATATCCAGTCATCATGATTAGATTAGTGGTATGTAAAAGGATAATTAGGTACTATAGTAGCTAGCAATCATTGTGCTACAAAAGAACTAGAAATCCTCTCCTCTTTCGTACACGTCCAGTACCTTTGTTCAATGGTTTTTAATCGTAGAATTATAAACTAGATTATAAAATCATGCACAAATCAAATCGTACATATACACAGTCGATTATATAATGTTCAAATAAGATAGTTAAATAATTAGAAAAGCAGAAGCCATGAAAATAACAATGAAAATAGTATATAAATTCGAATAAGAATATTCTTAGTTTCAACATAACTAAAAATTGGCCTCGAAAAGGATTGCCCCTAGTTCTATCACCTCAAAGAACAAGGTGTCCCCGATGCGTAGATTGTTTCCCCTGAAAAACTCGCCTAAACCCTTTGAGGAAAGGGTCTTGATCTTACCTTGCCCGGAATAGTTCATACGCCACTCAGTACCATAGCACCTCAGCAATACGGGGGTCTTCTCAGTCGACAAGAGTCGCATGATCTAACACGGGATGTACTGAATCACATAAAAATATTAATTAGAAATGTGCACACACACACACATATATATATATATATATATGCAATTGTCAACGAATTAAATTTGGAGAAAAGTTATTTTATAACCCTACCTAGTTCACATAAGTGGCGATATAACCTTTTAATAATTAAAAATTCAATAGAACCCTAGATAGTTAGTGTGAGTGCAAACGTACCCATTCCAATAGTGGGGACCAAATAAGGTATTCAAATATATGTTGGGGCCCAAATAAACAATTTAGTCTAAAATGACTAAATTGTTTATTTGGTCCCCAACATATATTTGAATACCATCTTTTAGTCCCCACTCCCAATACTGCCCCTATTCGGCCCTTAACATTTTGAAAATAATTTGTTTGGGCCCCAAGGTAGTTTTCAAGGTGGTTTTGGGTAGACTAAATTATTTTTTTGGTCCCTAACATATGATTTTATGCCATCTTTTGGTCTCAAAACCACCTTGAAAATCAGCCGGGGGCCCAACACAAATTATTTTCAAAATGTTAAGGGACGAATATGGGCAGTATTGGGAGTGGGGACCAAACAATGTATTAAATATATGTTGGAGCCTAAATAAACAATTGTATTTGTATATTGGGGATTTTTAGTTAACTAAAAAGGTAGGATTTGTTATATTTGTATTTATTTCAGCTACCGGTTTTCAGGTTGATCTATTGGTGAATTTGCAGTAAAGGGTCGGAGAGATGGAGCTCCATTCGGATCCATAACGTACGGTTCTTCTTTCTTCTGTTTTTTTCTTCACTTTATTACATCAAGTGTTTCCATGTTTATCCATTCTGTCTTCACGGTAAGTTAATGCCACTGTTATGACTGCTTTCATTTTTCAAACCACTTTACTAAATAATTCCGATTGTTTTACCTTTCCAAACCCCATTTACTGAATGAGTTAATCTTCTGAAATGTCGTAAAACTATAAATCCCGAGCAAGCTTGGAGATGAAATAGATGGTGCTAGGATCTGGAGTACCGTCGTGCATTAATTAAAAAGAACCATATATTTTCAAAGAACGTAATTTTAATTTTAAAAAAGAACCAAAATTTTATTTTATTTTTAAAAACCCAGAATTTTTAAAGATTTTTTCAATTTTAAATAATGGCAGAAATTAATTTTTAATTTTTTTTTAAAAAATAGTTGGGACACGTGGCACCAAATGATTGGGCCACGTGTCCCAATCAGGACAAAAAATAGTGCAGTTTGTCACCGCCATGTGGTCCAAAAAGGGGCTGCCACGTGGCAGCCCAGACCAAAGTGCGCGGCCAGCATCCATATGCGCCTCTGCCATTTTCTCAATTTAGGCGGGCTGTGTTGATCGAGTCAAAGGGGCGAACTTACTAAATGCAACCCGCTCTGAACCTCTCACTGTACATGCTCAAAGTTCTCTGCGACGGTCTCACCTATCTCTTTGTAGTAATTTTTTTATCTTGGTTTTTCAGCCTACTTTCTTAAAATCAAGAGAAAAAGTGTGAAGAATCTTGCAATCCCTCCGTCCCAACTTAAATTGTCCGTTACTATTTTGGCATTATTTTCTATAAATTTTAACTGCATATTTGAATAGATATATGAACAATAATATTATCATATGTGATATTGTTGAATTCGTTGCAACAAATAGTTTCTAATCATCATTTTTTTGTTTACCATTATTATACGTGTGAACATAGTTTAAATTTTTTGCGTGACTTTATGGGTTTCCGCAACTTTAATAATTTGCTGTAAAATCATGACCAATATTATATTGTGTGTCGGTCGCTAGATTAAGCATTTTTTGGCTAAAGTGGGTGGAACTCCAATGGATGAATCATCTAATCTTGGTCAAAGTACATTTCATTTCATTTCATTCAAGCATTTTTTACACTAATTTTTATCAAATTTTGATTGCATATTGAATAAATCTGTGATCAACAATATTATATATCGTATGTGATATTATTGAATTCATTGATATTAGCTAAAGGTCATGTGTAAACTATAACTCTTAATAATTGCATGTAAGTCCTCTGTGACGGTCTCACCCGACTCTATGTCGGAGTAATTTTTTTATCTTAATTTTTCAGCCTACTTTCTTAAAATCGAGAGAAAAAGTGTGATGAATCTAGTAATCCCTCCGTCCAAGTTTAAATTGCCAAGTTGCTTTTTTGGTACTATTTTCTATAAAGTTTGACTGCATATTTGAATAGATATATGAGCAACAATGTTATCATATGTGATACTGTTGAATTCGTTGTAACAAGTAGTTTCTGAACATTAACTTTTTATTTGTCATTATTATACGTATGTGAATATAGGTCAAACATGTGTTTTGAATAATGTGATAATGATTGATGCGCAATTTATAGGGGGAGGACATTTTCATGGTTTCCGCAACTTTAATAATTTGCTGTAATCATGGTGCAACCAATATTATATTGCGTGTGGGTCGCAAGATTAAGCTTTTTTTTGTGGCTGAAGTGGGAGGAGACTCCAATGATTGAATCATCCTCTTATCTTGGTCAAAGTTTGTTCATTTCATTCAAGCTGCTGCTATCAAACCCAAAAACTCTCTCTCAAACCTTGATCAGGAGTAAATTCTCAGTATGTACTCTCTGCAACTTCATGTGTCTGTATATTTTCTGAGAGTCAAGATCCATTTTTCTGAAAGATGGTCTTTCTGTCGAGCCTTGACTGACCATTTTTCCAGCTATCGGTTTTCAGGTGAATCTGTTGGTGAATATTATCGGAGAAGATTCAGTTTCTTTGCAAAGAAATCTGCTGGTGAATAACGTATGGTTCCTTGTTTCTTTCTTCACTTTATCACATCAAGTATTTCCATGTTTTTCCATTTGGTCTTTGAAACACCATGTCAAGTTTTCTTTGAAACACTACATTACTATGACAACCGAAAAAAAAGAAGATAAGTTTAACTTTGCCCAATTCACTGATAATTGCAATTACAACGGTTAAAATTAAAAGACTAAATTGTTTATTTGACCCCCAACATATATTAGAATACCATCTTTTGGTTTTCACTCCCAATACTGCCCATATTCGGCCCTTAACATTTTGAAAATAATTTGTTTGGGCCCCAAGGTAGTTTTCAAGGTGATTTTGGGGACCAAAAGATGACATAAAATCATATGTTAGGGACCAAAACAATAATTTATTCTACCCAAAACCACCTTGAAAATCACCTTGGGGCCCAAACAAATTGTTTTCAAAATGTTAAGGGCCGAATAGGGGCAGTATTGGGAGTGGAGACCAAAAAATGGTATTCAAATATATGTTGGGGACCAAATAAACAATTTAGTCTTTGATCTGTGCTTTCCCAAATATATCTATATTTCAATAATTAAATTGATAGAAATCGATAATATTCAAGTAAAAAACCATTATAAATACATATGGTCTTAAAGATGCACATGTATGATCCAACCAAAGAGAACTTTGTATTCTAAACTTAAATTTTAAAGTTTACATTTAATGTTCTCCACTGCTCAATATTCCTGGTTCTAGTTATGCACATGATATTCATTTCATGATTAACAACACTCCCTTAAATGCTTTCAAGTACTAGCAGGGGCGGACTTATGTAGTAACCTAGGGTGCAAGTGCACCCCGTTTTTTTATACTAATTTTTACAGCTGATTTTTTTATAAAAAAAATAGTGCACCCCACTAATTTTGGAGTTATTTTAGTTTTTATATATTTTATTCATATTATACTAGTATATAATTGGTGCACCCCGCATATAAATTCCTGGGTCCGCCACTGAGTCATAGTGCGTGTCGCATGCGTGCATGTTGATAATAAAGATATACTATGTATTTGTGAGGGTATTTGTTTGTTTGCTTAACATTCACACTTTACAATTGACATGCTTCAGTGATTAGAAGTTACTGTGCGATTATCGTTTATATTTTTTTGTTTTAAAAAATATATAAAGTAAAGAAGTGAATTTATTCTTCTTTACCTATATTTTTTCAAATCCTAAATTTAGCTTTACTAATCATTCAAAGAGTAAAGCTTTTGATCCTTTGTAACAACTTGTAAATACAATAGTTTGGCATACATTTTTTAAAGCTCTAATTCCTCTTCTTCGGAAATAAAATCCCCCTCCACCTCCTCATGGCTCTCTCCGACCTCTTACAAACATTCTCCTCAATCCTGGTCTTCTGCCTCTCCTATCGCTTCACATCCTTCCCACCATTTAAAAATCTCCCACATCTTCAAATTCTACTCCTTCATCGCCCTCGTCGTCTTTTACCTCATCAACAATAGCATTCTTCTCAGCCATTTTTTAAAGCATTTTCTTGACATCATGTAGAGTTGCATTAGCACGCTCACTCCTCATCAACTCCTTTGCAATAGCGGCTGAAGTCGTGTTATAGCTCTCAGCGAGTTCATTAAATAGCCCCTCGCCGTAGTCCCGATCGATCCCTTGGTAGTTGGAAGTTAGTGTTCTAAACTCGTAAGGAGTGCAATAGGAGAGATGAATATGCATGTCCATCCGATGAGGTAGTTGCTAATGGTTTTAGATACTACTCGCTAGATTCTTATATATGGATATAAGTGTCACGATTTTTCCTACAGCTACAAGTTTTATGGTAATATTGTTTACCAACACAGGTATATTTTTAATGTGGTTCCCCCACCTTTGGCATATGCAACAAGGAGAAAACCCAATGAGGCATCAACAACAAGCATGCCACATCTTAGTTAGGATCTCAATTTTCTTGAAATTTCTAGAAAATAGACCAATTTCAAAATTTGTAGATGGATTCTCTCATAATTTACAAGACCAGGATTATATGTAAAAGAGTACCACTTTGGCCCTTTCTTAATTTGTATATGTAGTCTATTGTTAACAAAGAATTTTGGAATGAATGTCAGATTCTTTATTTACTTTAAGTCATTGTGAGGGAAGTGTGCATGCACTTGTACATGTGGTTTAATTATTATTTTAATAATACAAGAAATGGTTTCCATGTTTACATGTTTTTCTATCTTTATGTTGAAACGGACACACTACTTACATCCTAAAACTGCACAAATTTCTTTTGTCAAAAATAGTAAACTTCACCCATAAATTTTAATTGATACATAGATATCATATTTATTAAACGGGGCCTTATTAGATTTATTGTAATTTATATTTACTTAAAATCAAGTATTTGATGTTGATCTTGCATGTAGTTCGCGACATTCATATTTTTAACACCATGTAAATAACTTTGTGCGGTTCGATTTAAAAACAAGAGGATTATATATGAACTTGTTCAAGGACACGTACTAATAGTTTTTTTTATACTACTCATGAAAATTTATTTATTCAGATGTGTTTGTTGAGGCTTTCCCCGCTGCTACAACTCTGCTAGTAATATTGTTCACAGCCACAAGCATATCAGTAATGCCATTCCTCCACCTCTGACATATGTACTAGGGAGAAAACTTGAGGTAGCACTCAAAAACAAGCATACCACATCCTAGTCAGGATCTCCAATTTCTCCGTACATCTAGAAAATTTACCGTGCTAAGAATGTGGTGACGGGTTCTGCAGAAAGTTACGAGACCAAGTGTGCATGCAATCATCACTGTAGGCAGCTGTATAATAATTAGAAGTTATTGTGCGAGTATCGTGCATATTTGTTGTTGATTTTTTTAAAATAAAATAAGAAAGTGAATTTCTTCTTCTTTACCTGTATTTTATGTATCTTTCTATTCAAACTTATGAAGTACTTGCAACTAGAATTTTCAATGATAATATCCACTATTTTTTTTTCAATTTTTAAACTGATGAACTTCCAATATTTTATCTGGGGTAAGATAATTAGGTATCGACATTCGTTTTAATGAAATAGCTGAAATTCTTAAACATTTCCTCATGTTCATGAAATTTTTCATCAAAAGTTTTGTACCATTCACATTTTCAAACATTTTCAATCATCTAATTAAATATCGCAATGCTGAAAATAATTTGCATCTTTAGCTTCTTCATGCCCTTAACTCCTGGCCCTTCTTTATTGACTCATTGAAAGTTGTTGATGATCCCTGCTTAAGCCTGGGGAAATTCTGCGTTGCTTCTGTTGGCATCACTTTAGAAGTTCTGAAAAAGATACTACTATTTTGCAGTCAAAATTTGCTATGTTGATTAACAAATGCGATTTATACCAATATAATTCTCAAATAATTTTTAGTGAAAAAATAACCCTAATTAGTTAATGTATGTGCCAATATAACCCTCAACCCCCAGTTTCAATATTGACTTCCATTTTCCGGTGTTGACTTTATGTAAAATGTCATAAATACCCTTAGTGTTAAAATCTAAAATTGAGTTGACAAATTTACCCTTATAGTTTGTCGGACCGCCGTCGAACCGCTGCTGCACCGCCACCGTAATAGGTAGGGTTATATAAGCACATTATGAAAACTGATAGGGTTATATCAACACATTCCTAAAACTTATAGGGTTATATCAGCACATTCGTAAAAATTGTATGGTTATATTAGTACATAATATAAAAGTTAAGTGTGTGGTACTCGCCTGGCCTTAACGGGCGACCACATCATCATGTACACCATTATCAAATTATAACAACATCTTATGCACCATAACATTCGACACCATAACACCATCATTCATATTAAACACCATTATCACAAATTGTATCCCCATTTCAAAACTCATCAACATTAAAAACCCTAGTTCGAAGAACACAACAAAATATCAACTACACACAGCACCAAAGGTTATCCAACCATCAATCCAGACTAAACACAACAAAATAAACAAAATATCATCAAAACTCATATATTCTATAGTGTGTAGGCTTGGAAAAACTGAGATAGTAGGACTGGAAAAACAATTCCTAAAACAATTTTTCCAGGCCTACTATCCCAAGCTGTATCAACTTTAGTCTTTAAATGGTTTAAGGGTGGGTTGGTTTTAATGGTGGAATAAATCCAATTTCAACTAATGAATGAATGAAGTGTGGTGGTCAAACAAAAAAAAAAACTCACTTTTCAATCAAAATCTTCATAATCCATTATCCGGGGTTCCAACTTCCAAGTACCGCACTCAGCCCAACAAAAAAAGGTCCAACAAAATAGGGTTGTATTATCAAAGCCCATTTTTCTCTTTTCCTTTTAATAATCATCAGAAATTCTAAAGCCAGCCCTGTTTTCAATCAATCAATCTCCCGACCTTCAAATCTGGTAATTTTCTTCTCTACGGAGCTTCAAATTCGTACCTCTGTAATGGTCAACTGGTATGAAAACCTGTCGTATTGCATATGAATAGTATTTAAATGACGGGAATTTCTGGAGGTTTTAGTTGGATAGGATACATATTTATGTGTGTGTTTTGGCTTTAGGTTAGATTTTGAATCCGGAGTTCTAGCCCTAGGAAAGAAACTCAGTTGTAGCAGATTGGTTAAGGTTGAATTGACTATAACCCGAATATTTTAATGTCACTATTGCTTTTTCACGGTTTTCAAGTTGCCTGAAACGGGTTTCCATGATCTAATTTTGACAAAAATGCATAGTATGACATTGCTAGCGGGATGGAGGGAGTGGTGGTTTTGATTTAGGGGGAGAAGCTGAGATTATCTTTGACACGATCTTCAGGTCACTGAGAAATGGATAGCAGATGGTACAGCGGTAGACAAGAGGCGCGGCATAGGGATCAAAGAGAATTGGAGGTAGAATCTCGGTTCCTTGGATTATCTGTTTTCTCTCCAACTAATGTTTCATCTGGTTGCATTTGCGAGTTAGGAATATCTTTTATTTAGAGTTGATTATTAAATGTTGAGAATACAACTTAGTTTTTAATGTTATGTTAACCTTGAATGAACCTAGTTTTTATCTTCTTAAAGACAACTGAGGTGATAGCATGCTGAGTTGTTTTCTAGTAATGTGAAACAGCTTGGGATGTTGACCATGTCGAGAAGGAGCCTGGGTAAGGTTGAGATTCCTTCATTAGCTAGACTGCTACAGTTCAACCTAGAGAATCTCCAAGGACTCTCCAAATTGAGTCTCTTAGCTATTACGAGGAGTGTAGTAAGAAAAACTCCACTCCAATCATGTATTATAGGAGCCATCATAATATGGAGGAGGAGAGAGTCTCCCAATTATGGGAGCTCCTTATATTTTAGTGAGCAAACAAATATTATTATGTTGACATTTCTCACTCACTAAATTCAAACAAACCCACTTGTTGAAATTTGCTTTATACGCTGCAAGAATAACATTAAAGTGTTTAAGAATTCCTAAGATAGGGAGCATGGTTGGAGTGAATTCCTTTCAAATGATTCCCAAAACTAGTTTTAGCTAGTCAATTCTTTAAAAAGGCTCAAATTTAAGGAGCATGGTTGGAGATGCTCTTAGGCTTGCACTGGATAGGTTTTGTTTTGGCTGCCAAATATGCACTTATTGTATGCTGCCTCTTGATTGTTTCTTCTTTCACCTTGTCTGGGAATGTTTTAATTGAAAGGAGATTAATCGTGAGCCTTATTTTGTTTGTCCTGTATGATATCAGGCTTCTGTTCTTGAGGAGCTGGCAGATGATTTTCGTCTTCCAATTAATCACAGACCAACTGAAAATGTTGATCTGGATGATGTGGAACAAGCATCTTTAGACACTCAGTTGAGTTCATCTAACGTTGGTTTTAAACTCCTCCAAAAGATGGGATGGAAGGGGAATGGACTTGGTAAAAACGAGCAAGGTATATTTATTGGTTGACCAAGCTATCATTGTCTATTAATAGAAAGGTTTTCAGTCTTCTCTATGTATAGGTATTGATGCTACACTTGCTTCTGGCTCTATGATGCATTTGTGATGATTTTGGGACATTATTTTTTTAATTGGTTATAGCTTTCTATTGTTATCATAATGACATGAACTTTATGTATTAAAGGCCTAATTTTACTGCCTCTGTTCATTCAAACAAGTTTAACTTCTGAGACTTATTCTCAATGGCCACATATTTCTTGTGATGTATGCTTGATTAATTTCACGTGAATGCAACTTCATCACTGGTGTATTTTGATCAAACTTGATAAGCAGACGGACCACTGATTTCAGTACTTCAGAAATTGTGTCCTAATACTGTGCAGTTTATCTGGAGGCTTGAAACTTAGCAAGTTGTTTTTGGCTCTGTATGCTGTTGTTATATTTCGTAGCTTCTGTTTGTAGGTATTGTTGAGCCCATAAAATCAGGAATGAGGGATCCAAAATTAGGGATTGGAAAACAAGAAGAGGATGATTATTTTACAGCAGAGGAAAATATTCAGCGGAAAAAGTTGGATATTGAGGTTGAAGCAACTGAAGAAATTGCTAAGAAACGAGAGGTATGCCTTTAAATTTGCTACTAGTTGGAAATAGATAAAAATGCTAGAGAAATTGAGATTGATGTTTTACTTTTTCTGAAACACATATCTAATAACAGAAGGCAGCATATAGCATATGTGTGTGTCTTTTGACGGGAATGGTTTATCATAAGCAAACATCAACTTTGGAAGGTCTTGAGAATTTCGTGCAGTTTTTATTACCTGGTGGCTTCTACTGCCTGCTTCCTGCACATTATGAAAATCCAGGTTATAGCAGAACGTGAGCAGAAAATTCAAACTGAAGTGCAAGAAATACGGAAGGTGTTCTTTTGTGAGCTGTGCAATAAGCAATATAAGTTGGCTATGGAGTTTGAAGCGCATCTAAGCTCATATGATCACAACCACAGGAAGGTCGTTATTCTTTTTAGCTTATGCATCTTATGTCAGTTCCTGGGTTCCTTGTTGCCATCTAAGGCTTATTAAAATTCTCATATACTGGTTTATTCAGAGATTCAAAGAAATGAGGGAAATGCATGGAAGTAGTAGTCGCGACGACAGACAGAAAAGAGAACAACTACGGCAAGAGAAAGAAATGGCAAAATTTGCCCAGATGTAGATCTTTATCTCACTCATCTCTTTCAGAGTTTCTTTTGGTGCTTTAGGTGGTTTCATCTCATATATTTTCTGATTTTATTCTTACTAATCACAGGGCCGGTGCTCACAAGCAGCAGCAGAAGCAGGAGGAATCCGGAGCAATCCCAGTCATAAATACAGTGAAAAGTGCAACTCCACTTGCAGATCAGGAACAGAGGAAGGCATTGAAGTTCGGGCTTTCTGCAAAAGGAACCACATCCAAGGTATTTTGTTCCTGCAACATCCCAATAACTTCAATCCATTTGTAGATTGACTTGAGAACCTCATATTCTGAACCAGTACAACAATTCTCTGAAAATCTTGTGCTGCTACAATAATTATGCTTTGGAGAACAAGGGTAGCTCTCTACAAGGATCATTGTCATAATGAGATATGCATAGATATACGTAATTGTTTCTACAGTATTCTTATTTCAAACTTCACGTCAGTTCTTGTGAGATATCAGTCGGCAGGAAGTCAATTAAAACGTACTTCTGCTAATTAGATAAGCATTTTAAGCACTCATCAAAATATGCTGTTGAGAGATGTCAAAGGGTCTTTATAGCCTGATGGTACCCAACCTTGGCTATAAGTCGCATTAGAAGGTTGCTTATGCCCTTGATTCATGACTCTAATCAGACTTTTATTGTTCTCTTATGGAGCAGATCTTGGTCAAAAGTGCTGCAAAGAAGCCGAAAGTAGCAATTGCCTCAATTTTCAGCAATGACAGTGATGAGGAATAACGCAACGTTGCATTTAGAGAACGCCTGATCTATGAGACGGGCCACAGAGGGCTCGATTTGTAACGCGTTGGTTTGTGTATCTGATATAATTGAGTGTGCCTTAGAAAGTTTAGAATGAATGAGGTCAAGCTTCTGTTGTGGTTAGTAACTGGTTACTTTTACATGAACATTACACATCTGCCATAACAGTTTTTACATTATTTATTTATAACAGCGTACATTTATACTTGAAAGGATGGAATTGAGTTGTTTTTCCCAACATATTATTTCAAGTATATGTTGAAATAATATATACTAGAAATAAAAATGCACATTTTTATCATTTAAAATGCATAAATATTTCTGTAAACACAAAGTGTAGTTTTAGACCGAATAACCGTTGAACGTGGTATTGTATAATTGATGTAATTAATGAGATGAATTTTGCAAGCTATGAGTACACGTGTATCTAGTGAGGAGCAATGCATCATCGTGTTGGAATTGAGTTGCAAACATCTTCCACGTGAGTTGAAGCACCGTTTCTTATATTTTGCGGCATTTTCAGAAGATGAAAAGGTTTAGTGTGGAGGTTAATCCGATTATGGATTGCTAAAAGTTTTGTGAAGGACATTGAATCAGAGAAGATGGAAGATGTTGCGCGGGAGTATTTGAAAAACTTGACCCAGAGAAGTTGTCATGGCTGTTGAAAATAGATCCATTGAAGGAATAATAAGGAATGGGTAATTCATGTTCTCAACGGGTAATCTAAGTTTCGATCCAACTAAATGACTAAATGACTTGTACCCAATGGGTCATTTAGTTTTTATTCAATGGATAATTTAGTTTCAACCCAACGGATAAGTGTTTTCATTATTTGTTTGATAAGTGTTTTCAACGGATAATTGTTGGTATTTCTTCATTTATTATTAGAGTTAAGTGGTAAAATAACTCTAACTTTATGAAGAAAATGCTTATATAACTCTGCAATCTCAAAAAGTGTCAATATAACCTTTAACTTCATTGACTTTTCAAGCCCCCCCCCCCCCCCGGCGTTTTTCATTCTTCGTTTTTTTCTTCCTGACTGTTGGCACTTTCTTCCTTGCCACCAACGCAATAGCGGGAAGGTGAGATTCGGCTCTGTGGATAACGACCGAACCCCAGATGCTACTTTCGTGAAATCCATCAATGAGCAGCCGTAAAATGTCTCTGTTATTCAGATTAATAATGTCCTCCCGTTGCAGGACGCGGAGGCGCCGTTGGACGTGAACATCACAGAGGCGATGTCGGTGCACATGTGTAAAGTCTTCGTCGACACATTGTTGTGGCGAACGACGCCAAATCGACGCCATATCGGTGGCGAATCGATGGCGAGGGAAGAAAGCCGGAGCAAGGGGTGGGGAATTTGTGGTGAGGGAAGCAGCGGGGGTGGGGATTCGATGGTGGGAGAGTGTGGTGTTCGATGGGAGGGGGGGACAGATCTGTGGCTAGGGTTTCCGGCGGTGGTGGAAGTCGGGGAAGGAGGAGGGTAGCGGCGAGTAGGGGTGTTCGTCGGTACAAGATAGGACCGGACCGGACTGGAACCAGTTAGGACCGGAATCAAAATCAAGAAAAAGTTTGGATCGAGGACCGGACCGGTTAGTGATTGTTTAGGACCTGGGTCGGACCAGAATAATTCCGATTTTGGACCGGTACAGATCGGTTGGACCGGATTTTAACGAACTTTATTCTTCTATTAAAAAATTGATGTTGGAAAATTTTAAATAAAAATCTTTAAGTTAAAAGATAGCAAACTAGAAGTTATTAGAAAAATATTTGTCTCGAAATATGAAAGAATACAAGCCCAACGAAAATAAATCTAAACTAGTACATAAACTTATTATAAATACATAAAAATATACTCTCTCGTCTTACTTTAAACTTCCTAATTTTTTTTCCACAAACTTTAAGGCAAGTATAGGTAACATCTTTTTAATGGGTGATGGGAGTGAGCCTACATAAATCAAATGAAAGGAAGAGTTATGACCACATATTTATGGTTAAAAGTAGAAAGTTTAGAATTAGAAAGTTTATAACGGGACGTCCCAAAAAGGAAGATAGGAAGTTTAAAGTGGGACGGATGGAGTATACATTAGATTAAGTTATCGGTTCATTCGATTTGGACCGGAATTCTATGTATTTGGTTTCGGTCTTTGTATTCCGGTCCGATTCGATTCATTTTACCGGTCCGGACCAGTTCATAAACACCAGCAGCGAGGGGGAGGGTAGTGAGGGAAGGGTATAACTCCGTATAAGCTCCTCAATCTTCAATTGGAGCGACTATTGGTCCGTTTCCCTTGTTTTGAAGAAGGCCATGAAAGCTGAAGGTGATATTTCAGGCGACTGGATATCCTTTTGAATCTCGACAACAAGATCATGCTTTCCGATTCAGATATGATTGTTGTACTATGGGTAATCCACTCACTGCGAACCTCTGTTTTTTTGTTTTACTATGTTTTGAGAAGTAATCTGAAGGTGACTATTTTTTTTTGTTAAACTACGTTTTGAGAAGTAATTGAAAGGTGATTTTTTGGTCTCCGCCATCTATTCGTGGACGGCGGTGCTGCTGAGTTTGAGAGGCTGGTGAGTGAAGGGTATGAGCTCCTCGGGATCTACAACTGGACGCAGGAGATTAGGAGGGGTGGGCTGGCGGCTGTGGAGATTTCTGACAGTGGCGGAGGAGGTTTTCGGTCCGGTGGAGGAGCAACAGTGAAGGGTATTTCTGTTATTTTAATTTTTGTTATTGTCGGAATTTCATAAGTCAATGCCGGAATTAGGGAGTCTGGCTATGTCGACACAAATTTTTTAAAAGTTAGGGTTAAATTGTCACTTACAATAATTAGTTAGGCTTATATTGTCACTTTCTTATGTTGCAGGGTTATATTGACACTTTCAAACTAAATTTAGGGTTATAAATGTATTTATCTCTTATTATTATTTCTCCATTTCTTCATCATTTATTGAAGTTTTTTATTCATTATATGTTTTAGTACAACGGTCACCGAGTATATTTCACCAAAATAAAATATTTATATATTTTTTGGATGAGATTTTTTTGATTTAGTAAAAAAATCTTAAATACTAGTTCTTTCGTCAAGACCGTTTATTGATTCTTATTGGATCAAATTGAAATCGATTACAACATGAACCAAAACCAATAAATGTGATGAATCGAGAATTTGATCGTTTTTAAAATGATTATATATGTTGGGGGAAAATTAAACCACTCATAATCTAATTTATGAAAAAAATTGTTAGCTTATGATAAGAAATTATCCACATGTCACCCATTACTCAACCCAACCTGACCCGATCCAAAATTATCCAATGGGTAATCTATTATCCAACTCAACTCAACCAAATAATTACAACACAATTGCATTCATTAACCCAATGGGTTGTTTGACGGGCCTAATCCATAGGAGGAGTTAAAACTTTCCATATTCATGACCTGCTACATGATTTTTGTCGGCGAAAAACAAAAGAGGAAAATTTTCTTTCATCTCATACAAGGACATGATCAGCTTTTGGATTTTACAGAGCCGCACAGCTTGCAAAGGTTGAGCATTCATTCTGAGCCAATTCATTTGAAGAAGTCTGGGTTATTTTGTCCTCTTGCACATTCCTGGTTGTATTGATTTTACCATGTGTTTTGGGTGGTTATTGAGTTGAAATGTTGAGTAAAATCTTTGGATATTTATGTTATTTGGAATGCTATTGCAGTTTAGAGATTTAAAGGATGAATTGTCAAGTTGCTACAGTTTGTTGTCAGTATGCCCATACCGACCAGTATTCTGGAAACATGAAGGAAGTTGTCAATTGTGCTTGGATATGGAAGAGGAGAAAAATATGGAGATGTTGGAGAACCGATGGATTATTCAGGCTGAAATTAAGGCAAGTTAAGATGTAGTTGGAAAAGAATCTGGATTGATTTGAAGACTCCTATATTTTAGGAGAGAATATTGTGTTTATCTCTTTGAATTTTAAATGGATAAGGAAAGACATATTTTTATTCCTTATCTATCTTTTAGTTGTAGTAATTTTTTAGACTGAGTTTTCATTCATGAAGACAGAAACACACGCAGAACAGTCATATGCAGACAGTCCATTGCGCAGAACAATAATCGATTTTTGAGCTTTTCAGTATTTTTATTCAGACAATTTTCATCCTTTTTAATTATGTTTTTGATTGTTAATTGAATCATGTTTTCCAGCTAAATTCATCTTTTCCGGTGAAGATCAAGGAAGTACTGGCGTCAATTATCGTGAAATCTAATTAGTTTTTATCCTTTGATTGCATGCTAGCATCTGCTGCTTTAGATTATAATGTTTATGATTTCTTTCATGTTATTGAGTAGTGGCCAATATTTGATAGCATGTTAGTTAATTTAATGCCAATTGAACCAATCATCCGTA
>JAULKM010000010.1:6967981-6981622 GCA_032355605.1 Rubia tinctorum
CAGATTCTTCCACATCTCCGCCACCTCTCCCCCCCTTCATCATCCCTGCCACCTATCCCGCCCCACATCCCCCACTACCCACCATGGCTTCTTGCACATCTCCGCCACCTAACCTGTCATGCGACTCCATGACACCACCAGATAGAAGCAATTCTGCTAGCGAGCTTGATTATGGATCGAAGTAATCCAACTGGCGAGCTCGGTGGTGGTGACCGGTGGCCTCAAGCTTGATCGAAGACGTGGATTTGCGGCTGGTGCCCTTCCAAGTAGGTGCTCCTCACTGGATCTTCTAGGGTTTCGAGAGGCAGAGCGGAGAATGGACAAAGAACCAAGTCTGGTGGGGAAAACGTGAGCTCACAGTGGGGCAAACGTGAGCTTCTTCTTCCGTCGTCGTCACAACAATGGGGGCTAAAGGTCACCAGAATTGACCTGAGGAGGGGCAAACATGAGCTTCTTCTCCATTCGGTGCCACTGTGGGATTAAAGATCGCTGGGATCGACCTGGGGGTGGGGCAGTTTGTCTTTATATATTTTTATTTTTAAAAAAATTCAGGGGCAAAATCGTTATTTTACCAAAAACGGTCGTCGTTGACAACTGGAGTCAGCGCCTCCAAGGGTTATATCGGCACATAGTTCATCAAATTAAAATTATTTTGACATATTTTAATTTTATAGAGTTATATTGGTACTTTTATGGTTAACTCAGAGTTTTGCGGGTTCTAAAGTGTTATTTTTTAGTGAGTTTAATGAGGGATAGGAATGTGATGTGATGTGATGTGATGTGATGTGAAATACTAACCACATTCAAGTCCAGCTCATTGTTCACTGTACCAATTTCCTCGTCATTTTACACCTTCATTAGAGCGTGTGGGGCAGATTCCTACCAAAAATCACTCTCACGTGTAGTTCGTAGTTAGAGATTATTGAAGTTCGGTTGGTTTGGTACCGAAAGAATACGATTATGTCATTACAAATTGACAGCGCTACTCCGTTTACCACTATGAATCAATCTTTCCTTTTCTGTGTGTGTAAATTTATGTGTTTCGCTGATTAGCTTAAAGTCGCACTCAAATTGTTCATTTCGGTGAACTTTTTTTATTCATGATGCAGGCTCGGTGTTTGAAAAAATGACACACAGAGGCACTCGTGAGGTGATGGATCTGTAAACATAACCATCAAAGGTTCCACCACCACTAGAAGAAAGGAAGAAAGAAAGAAATCCCACATTAGATTTGTTGATTCACACTTGGGCTTAATCATTCATGTGTGCTTTGTTTGGTGAGGACAGGAGCACCTAGCAACGGGTCATCATTAATTTCCACACCCCATCCTTATCACCCCTTTATTGCTCATATCTTGGGACCAAAAACCAGTGCCCCTCCCCAGAAAACTAGTCCCTTAAAATATTCCTTAATTGCCTTGCATTCAATGCTCTTCCATTCCCTAATTTCTACACATGCCATACTAACATACGGTATTTTTCTACATTGCAATTGTTGAGCCACCTGGCAGTTGATTATTTTTCTGAATATTTAATCTCGTAGGACCTTTGGCTGTCTATATAAGTGGAGGGCCTCATCTGTAGTTTTTGCCAGCTTCTGTTCAAAGGGTCTTTTGTAGGAAATTAGGGAGTTTTTGAGGATGAGCTATTTGGGCGTTGGAGTTAGTCCTGGGAATGTGCCAGTTTCTCATGGGAGCTTCTTGAAGGTGGTGGATAGGAGAGTGAGAATTGCAGAGCTGGTTTTGAGATGTGTTATATGTGGGCTGGCTGTTCTTGCTGCTGCTCTAATTGGGACAGATACTCAGGTTAAGGAGATATTCACCATCAAGAAGACAGCCAAGTTCACTGAGATGAAATCTCTCGTGTAAGATTTCCACCTGATCTAAGCATGATCTTGTCTGTAAAACTGTAAAGTTGCTGACTTTGTTCTTGCAGATTTCTTGTGGCTGCAAATGGGATAGCTGCAGCCTACTCCTTGCTCCAACTCCTGAGGTGCATTGCAAGCATGGTCAGAGGGAATGTTCTCTTCAACAAACCCCTGGCTTGGGCCATATTCTCTGGAGATCAAGTACGTAACTTTCCCTTCCAATTTCAGTTTCTGTTTATGCATACCAGTGATAACCATTTTCACCTACCCATTCACCCACCTCTATCAAACCATTTATGGCTCTTTACTGCTCCCTAACCCGTTCTACGGAACTTAATTGGACGAAATTTAGCTTAATCTAGTAACATTGTTACTATGTTACATTTGTTTTTAGTTCAGTTCAGCAAACATAGGCTTAATTTGTGTTGGATGTTTGATTCATAAACTCGCAATCAATCCTACCCGCTTTCGGGCTTACCCGTGTTGTGCAGGTGATGGCATACCTGTGTTTGGCAGCAGTGGCGGCAGCAGCGCAGTCATCGGTGGTTGCGAAATTCGGGCAGACAGAGCTGCAGTGGATGAAGATATGCGACATGTACGGAAAGTTCTGCAACCAGGTGGGAGAAGGCATAGCCACTGCTCTGATTGTTAGTCTCAGCTTGACAGTTTTGTCTGGGATTTCTGCTTTCAGTCTTTTCCGATTGTATGGTGACAATAAGGCGAAGAACAACTCCAGACGGTAGGCAGGAAATGGAGTACGTGTAGTTTCTGTGGCCTTTTCTGTTCTTGTACAAATAAAACAGCAGAGATGAGATGACTACTTTTTCTTTGTAGTTGTGTTAATTTTGATCAATCGGAGCAAATTTGCATTTCAATATTTCTTGTGAAAAATATGACATTACATCAGCTTCAATACCAAGGCAACAACTCGGCGGTGATTTGAGGTGGTGTGAAGAAAAGGAGCAACCATACAAATTATGTCCTTATTTTTCTCTCTATCTCTATCTCTATCTCTATCTTTATCTTTATCTTTATCTTTAGAACTCGAGTTGGATACTTATTCTTGTCTTATTCTTCAAAATTGCAATATGGTGTGTGTCTCTGTGATTTTTATATTTATTAATTAGGGAAAGGAAATTGAATCCCACGGAGATTTTTTTTTTAAAATCCCACGATTCCCACATGATTTTTTTAATATAAAAAAAGTATCATGATTTTAGGGTACACAATTTTCTTATAATTTTTTAATGGGATATATATCTTTTTAATAACTAAATGTAAGTATTAGTATAACTCTCTGGTAGATAATTCGGTGTTGATCTTTATTTTGATCCACCTGAAATGACCAAATTGACCTTTAAACCATATGTTGACTTTGAATGGACAATTATATCCTTATTCCTCCACCGTCGTTGCTGCTCCACTGCACACCACAACATGTGCACCACCACCCGCCACCAGCCAGCAATTACTGCCGCCAACTCCCCGCCACCATCCACCTCCCCGCCACAATCCCAAAAGTCTACTACCAGTCACCGCTCACTGCACCCCATTAACCCCCAAAAACCTGTTGCTGGCCCCATTTGTCACAACCCTCAAAATTCTACTGTCGTTTGCCGTCGCTCGTCCCACCTCAAAGCCCTACCACCGCTCCAGACAGATCTATCATCACACGATCTCAACCTCGAGAGAATAGTGAGAATAAGAACGGGAATGGCAAGAAGAAAAGAATCATAAGCCATCGTAGGGAGATTGCGTGGTGGCAGAGAGAAGTAGAGAAAGTGAAGAAGGTTAGCGACAATGTGAAGGATGAGGAAGGAGAGGAGAAATGAGGGTAGAGTTTGGGAGTGTGGGGCATAATAGTCATTTCACTCCTTTTTATAATTTTAAAAATATTTTTCACAGTGGGAAAATTATTTTTTACTGAATTCCAGCCTAAATTTACCGGAATTGGTATTCTAGCACTTTCAATTACTTTCTAGATTTATAGTGGCTCTTTCAATTATCAGAATGATTATATTGCCACTTTTGTGAATTATATGGGATTATAACAACAATTTTCTCTTTTTCAAAAATTTGATCCAACCTGTATAGGTTCGAGACCCAATTGATTAAATCCGCATTAGGTTAAGGAAAAAACTTTATAGAATAACTTAAATAGAACAAAATTTATAATATATTTTTTCAATATTATATGATATTGTGCTTATGTTTTTATATTATTGAATTTGGACTCATGGCTTTATTATTCCATCAATCCCAGTCGAATGCATATAATTTTTTTCCCAGTCAAAATTGTCGAGTTTTGACCACATATTTGAATACATATATTAACAATAATTTTATTGTATGAGATATGGTTAGATTCGTCGTAACATGTAGTTTCTAAATTTTAATTTTTTATGCGTCGTTGTTGTCCGTAACTACACATATTTAGAGTCAAACATGTTAATTAGAGACCGTGAAAAACATTATGTTTAAGTTTGGATGGGACGGAGGGAGTACATGATTTATAAATTATACATCATAGGGATTTTGAGTTGAGTCTGTTTCTTGAAAGACGGTTTTCCATGAATTATGAACATATCAAGATTTAAATTGCAAATTGGAAAAAATGAAAACAAAATTTTTGGGTTGCATTAATCGGGTCATAAACTTATAACTACGACACGTTACATAATGAATTTTTAATATTACAACTAAAATCTTTTACATTTCTATTATTCTAATTAAATCTTGTATTTACATAATTATATGGAAAACGGTCTTTTCCAAGATTTAGTTTAAGGGATTTAAATATAAAATTTCAGAAGATCAGCGTATAATTGTTTTTTATATAAATATATTTGGTGGGGCAAATGTCCACAACAATACCCAATTTTAATTAAAATTCACAATTTGATACCTTAATTTTAATAATGTTCTGAAATGGTATACACTTTTTATTTACGTCCTAAATAAGTGTTTTTCAATTAAAAGTAGGTACCATTTTGGTATGATTTTTTATTCAAAATGGTACTCCCTCTGTCCCAATTCAAGATGTAATTTAACTATTCATTTAGTCAAAACTTCTTAATTTTGACCCCAAAATTGAATAGGTGTATAAGTATAAATATTATTGAGTGGTATCTTGCTAGATTCGTTATGACATATATTTTCAAAATATCAACTTTTTACAAGTTTTAATTATCATTAATAAAAGATATTAAGAATCAAACATTTTTTTGCCAACTGCTGAAAGTCAAAGTGTGCAGTTTGAATTAGTACAAATGGAGTATCAAAATTTAGGTAAAAGGTAGGACATAAATGAAAGGATGAATACCTTTTAAAGAACAATTTCAAAAATAGTGTACCAAACTGTGAATTTCGATTAAAACTTGCTACTCCCTCTGATTTTTTAAGATTGACTCCATTGCTTTTGACACTTAAATTTAGAAAATGTTGAATTAGTGGTGGAGAATGTATTGAAAGAGTAAAAAATAATTGAGTGGATGAAAACAATCTAGAATTTGCCAAATGAGAAAAGAGCCAATGTTTAAAATATCATCCAAAAAAGAAAAGTGAATCATTGTTATAAAACTGAGGGATTGCTATTTCGGATGATTTTTTTTGTTTGAGAAGATAAATATGAGAGCAATAAATCTGATGTTCAAACTAACCAAACTCTAAAAAATAGGGGTACTTGTAAATATGTGGACGGGTCAAATATGGGTACGATCCAGTTTGACCAATTTTATAACGGCTAAAAGATGGGTCGGATCAAAATGGATCGTGTTGAAACCTGCTTAACCTCCAGATCAAGAATCATTCAATTCAAAGGTCAAAAATGGGTAAACCTTCAGCCCATATATGAACGCGTTTATATATCAACTCATAAGAGTAAAACTTATGAATTTCAACTCATATGTTGGCCCATATGGGGTTATATATCAACAACCCATATGGGTAAACTCACGAGTTTCAAGCCATATATTGACCCATATGAGTTTATATACCAACTCATATGGATAAATTCATGGTCAATCCATTGGTCCAAGTCGTTCAACCATATTTTTTAATTACACATTTGATTCATTACCCTTTTTAAAAATAAATAACATACTTGACTCGTGAATTACGAGTCTATTTTACCATCCTCCCGAAGAGTCATAATCACGTAGAGAAAATGAGTTTAGAGAACGGAGAATTTAATGCAGGAATTATCCAACAATATTAGAATTTCTAAATTATTGTTAGAATAAAAATCTGTTGACTTGAACCAAATTTTTTAGGAAATTCGCAAATAAGGAAATCGAGATTTGGCAAGTTAGAAAAATGTGTTGGAATGGGAACAAAACTTTTAGAAAAATCTAGAATAAAAAAATATAGAATTTCAAAATCAGAAAATAGAGATTCAGAATTTCAATTCCCAAATTGAAAAGGGATCTGTACCATTAGTGAGGCCCACGAAAAGTCACCTAATCGAACCATGAAACCTATAACAAGGAGGAAACCTATTCCAACACCACAATCCCCCCCATACAACCGCCCCCATATTCCCAAATCGAATTTCCAAATCAAGAATCGACAAAAATGGCGGACGCAGATGTTCCGATGGGCTTCCGATTCCTCCCGACGGACGAGGAATTGTTGCACTACCTCCGCGAGTTCGTTTCCGGACGGCCGCTCCCCTGCGATGGCGTAGTTAGGGCGCGCGATCTCTACGCCGACGATCCATGGGTCGTCTGCGGCAACACCTCCGAGGCGCGCTACTTCTTCACGCCGCTGAAGACGGCGAACGAGCGCGGGACGCGGTTCTACCGCACCATCGGCGGCGGCAAGGCGACGTGGTCGGGGGTCAAGTCGGTGGAGATCGTGAACGAGAAGAATCAGGTGACGGGATACGTTAAGGATCTCAAGTACCAAGCGAAGGGGTCCGAGGAGGACGGGATGTGGCTGATGCGGGAGTACTCGCTGGCGCCTGATTTCAAGAAGGACGTTAGGGATGAGTTCCGACACCACGTCCTGTGTCGCGTGAAGAGGACTCCTCGCATCCGGAAGAATTCGTCGTCGGCGTCGTCGGTTGAGAAGCATGAATACGATCCGCTTGATCTTAAATTGTAGGTGAGTTTTTGATTGATTGGCTGGAGTCTTGATGAAACTGAGGGAGGGTGGATTCTTGGCTTGTGTGAAATACTGCGACATTTTTTTACTCTTTCTGCTTCTTCCTTCCTTCCTTCCTCCCTCCCTCCCTCCCTCGTTGTTTGCAGAATGCGTTGAACATTTTAGTTAGAATGAGATTCTCAGGATTTGGATGAAATGTTGTGCAGGAGGAGGGAGGGAGGGAGGGAGGGAGAGATACACTTTTATTCATAACATCTGGATAATGAATTCTGGAGTACTACAAACTTGTCCTCTTCCTATTTTTATCTCTCTCTTATTTATGAAAAAGAAAATCAACATTATATTATGAATGTCACAAAAAGGTATGGCTGCCTGTAAGGTTATGGGAATTGATGGGAGTTGTACGGACTAACAATCTCACCTAAAATTGAACTGGACGTCTAATTTAGTGTAGATATGAATTATGATATGGATGAGCTAGAGTTGTGCAGATTTAGAGCACACACAATCATGGTTTATGCATTTTTCTCAACGACTACCCTTTTTTAAGAGACATGTCGTTGTTGGTCGATACTTAATAAGGAGGAGTCACTCCTTCATCGTAACAGAAGCAAAGAGATATATGATAATGGACGATTTTTTTTCCCTCAACCGAATCTTTAACTGGAACTCTATTCTCGACATAGGATGAACTTGTACAACCCCAATCTCCTTCGGTCCTTCAGTTGTTACCTCTTTCAACGTGAATCGACTAATCAACGTATGAATGATGTTTAACATGAACCGTGGTCTATAAAAAACTACTTATATTTAATATTCATTTCCAATAAATAGAAATGCTTTTAAGTATGCTTTTATTGTTTTGTAAAATTACACCTTCGGAGTAATAATGACCATATGTGCAAACTTTGTATGCTCCTCATTTTGGATCAGTACAAATTGACACCGGTCTTTATTTATAAAAATCTGACACCTTGAAAGAAAGGGCAGTCGGTTCAAGTAGGTCCCAAAAGCAATTAACATGGACAGCCCACGAACTTTGCAAGAAAGCCCATTTCAAGAACAAATACTTTAGGAGCACGAACGTACTTTGTTGACCGACTTGGCTCCTTTTGTACAGTAATGTTTCACCGATGATTGAGTTCGATGACCGGTTGGAGGTAATTGAGCCCGCCCCAATTCTGTAACCAAGGGGAAGCCCACGTGATGCCTGCAAGAAGTCGGACGCATTCCTTTTTTTTAAAAAAAAATAAGGGGTGCCATGTGGCACCCTCTGATTGAGGCCACATGGCACCCAATGTTCCCCCATTATTTTGAATTTTTAAACCCGCTTGGGACACGTGGCCTAATAAGGTGATGTCACGTGTCCCAAACAATTTTTAAAAAATTCTGATTTTTTGTGCTATTCCAAAATTGAAAAAAAATCTTATTTTTATTTTTTAAAATTTAAATTAAATTTTGCTTATTTTTAAAATTTGAAATTACATTTTTTTAAATATGATTTTTTAAAATTCTGATTCATAAAATAATTTTTAAAAGTTGAAATTAATTTTAAATTCTAAAAAATGAATTCAATTCAAAATTACAAGTATTTTAAATAAATTTCAAATTAGTTTGGAGGGTAAATTTATTTAAATTAAATATTAGAGGTGAAATTAATGAGTAGGATAAAGAGAATCAAATGGGTTCATGAAGCGGTTTCAAAGTTTTTTCAACCATTGTGGATGAGAAAATAAAGTTGTTTCTTTGTAGTTTCAGTTGCTGAGGTGGAAGAGAGAGATTGATTATTTAATGAATTGAAACCACAAAAGCAGTCTCCAAGCGGTTTACCATTATACATGGTCTTATACTTTGCTTATAAACGAAAACAGGTTTTAGTGTTTGTTAAAGTGTAAAAGAACAATTTAATTTGAAAGTAGAAACTATTTTTTGACAAAAAATAGAAACTGATATCCCCTACTTTCAAAATAAGTTAGCTTTGAGATTATTGTCCTTTGATTGTTACTTTTTAATACACACAAGATATTCCACTTCTTTATTATTGTAGACTAGTGGAGTAACATCGCGCATTGCACGATATTATTAATTAAAATATTAGGATTACGTTTTTTTACATGTTGTGCCTTACATTTAAATTGAAAACAAAGAATTTTTATTTGAAATTTTAAAATTTTAAATTGAAAACTATGTGAGATAATTAGAAATCGTTAAATATTGAATACAATGAAATTTGATTATTTTTATAATATTTCATTCAAATTATTTAAAAAGTAATTATTTATATGTTGAGATTCTTTTTAAAAAAGACTATCATAATTTTATATATCTGATTGCAATAAATAAAGTAATATCAAATGACCTTATTAGTTTCATTAATTATAAAATGTCCTCCAGTCGATCTAAAACAAGCTTTTGTCATGTATAAATTAATAAATAAATAATATGTATACATGTTTGTATCATAAATACTCTATCGATGTATAAAAAAATCTGAACATTTTGCTATTTCATATTCTGTGTTTCTTTAAATTTTCTTCAGTAATATACATACAGTATATTATATATAGTACAATGAGATATTTATAGTTTTAATTATATTTTAACAAGTTAGAGTTGATTATATATAGTAAATAATTAAATCAGTAACATGTTATAATATTATAATGTTATTTTTAGACAACTTGAGTTTGAGTCAGTCAAAATGAGCTTAATATCCCCGTTTGAAAGCACCATAAGAAAGCAAACAATTTCTATTATATGGTGTTTGGGGAAAAAAAAGATAGACATTCCGTTTCCACTTCGTGCTGAATTAATTTTCTTTATTTTTCAATTAGTGGAATAACCAAACTCAATTATATGAGAATGGCAATCATTTAAAAAAGTTTAACAAATAAATTCGACAACTTTTAACCAATTTCATCAGTGAAAGACTTTAATTGTGAGATTCAACCAATTTAATGGTATTTCAAATTTTTAGTAAATTTTTTACATATGAAAAAATAGAGAATTATAATTTATTTTTTTCGTTTTACCATTAACCGGTACTTACTAACGTTGACTTTTAATCCTTTTATTTTTGAAGAAGGTACTTACTAAAGCTATTGTCAAATACTATCTCCGTTTCGTTAGATGTAGCACCATAACTTTAACTGTTTGGATTTAGATGAATGAAATGTGTGGATGAAATTGAATTTAGAAAGAAAAAAATAGAATGAGTGGATGAAATTGAGGAAATTTTGCCATAAAAAAAAGTGTGTCAAATTCACAAAAACAACCAAAAAAGGAAAGTGTGACATAGCACATCTAATAAAAGAAAAGAACTTGGAATAGAAACATAGCACTAGCAGCATTTTTATATTCTAATTACAGTAGTCCTATATATGGAGGAATAATCAACTGTGTCTTCTCCACCGCCTCTCGTCACAGTGTTGTTTCTCCCAATCCAATCAGAAATTAAGATATTAAGAACAAAGTATGTCGGAGAAATTCTCAGCCACGCTGCGGATTGGTGATTTGAACGATTATATCGCACCCTCACAGGGATGTGTTGTTTCTCTCAAGGCCAATACCAATCCCGCCTCTACTTCAGCTTCAATCTCCCGCCCTCCTAGATTTTCTGCTGAGGTGATTTTGTTTTTTCTTTCAAATTTGAGCTCAATCTGCATGTTTGGAAGTTTGGGACTGCGAAAGTTTTAATCTTTGTTATTAATGTTTCAATTGGGGTATTGGGTTTTATGTGAAATGCGTTTTTAGTGCTTAAAAATGGCTGCTTGCTGCTTTTACAGGAGCTCAAGAAATTTGGGACTGCGGTAAAACCAGTGGAAACTGAGCCTGTAAAGATTTCGTTGAAAGATTGCTTAGCTTGCAGGTGATTTTGCTCGAATATTTAGTGCATAAATTGTTGAAGCAAATTAGGTTGAGTTGTGTTTGTTTGTAGCTCTATAATATATCTGATTCATACTGAACCCAACTAAAAATAAATATAGTGAATTAGTTATCTAATGCAACATGTGAGAAATGAAGTGATTAATGGTCTATTTATATGATAATATTGCAGTGGGTGCATAACCTCGGCTGAGACTGTTCTGCTCGAGAAGCAAAGCTTAGATGAATTTCTTTCAAATTTGAATGATGGGAAGACTGTTATAATCTCTCTATCTCCTCAGTCCAGAGCCTCTCTTGCTGTTCATTATGGTCTTTCTCCGATAAAGGTGAGTTGAATTCCAAAGATTCCCGTCTGGAAACTTTGCGCTCTATTGCTCAAGATTCTTAATTTACTCATGAACCTCACGTCTGATGCAGGCTTTCAAGAAGCTCACGACATTGTTTAAATCATTGGGAGTGAAAGCTGTTTTTGATACCAGCTGCAGCCGAGACTTGACACTAATTGAATCTTGTTATGAATTCATAACGAGGTATAAGCATAACCAATCAGCCACTGATGATAAATCCAAACTGCCTCTCCCCATGATATCTTCTGCCTGCCCTGGTATGTCTTACATTCTTCATTGTGGTACTCGTTTATTAGCCTGGAAACCTGTATGTTTGTTGTTATACCTAGCGTCCAAAAGTTTTACCTGCTTTTGTGGGGAAATTATCTTCTGCGTATAATTTCATTGGATTATATTTCCGCCAAGAGTTCTCTTTTTCTCTCTTTTATATTTTTTTAAACCCATAATCTTCTTTTAAGTGTCTGCCTGCATCTTTCTCAGTCTATTATCTCATTTGAGTTTGCTGATATTTCTATGTGCAGGTTGGATATGCTATGCCGAAAAATCTCTGGGATCCTATGTGCTTCCATATATTTCACCAGTCAAGAGCCCTCAACAAGCCATTGGGTCAATTATCAAGAAACACATATGTCAGAAGCTAGGCTTGAGGTAATTCATATCCTCTTTCCCACTCATGATGCATCTTGGACTGTTCCAGGTCATCTGAATAAAGGCAGTTTACTCCTCGATCTTATATGATTTGGAAAATGAGACATGAGAGCATCTGTTTAGCAGTATTGCTGGACTATGATGATGCTTGTAGAATTAGTGCATGGAAAAGTTTACATGATAGCAAGAGGTTGCACTCATTATGAATAGCTGAAAGATTAGAAAATAAAACTTGAGAAATGTCTTTTTTTACTCCCTTGTCAGGACAGAGGATATATACCATGTAACTGTGATGCCTTGTTATGACAAGAAACTTGAAGCTGTTAGAGACGACTTTGTGTCTGAAGTTGAACCACATGGTCCAATGATACCAGAGGTAGATTCAGTTTTGACTACTGGAGAGCTGTTAGACTTGATAAAGGTAAATTTTGTTTTTTAATAAATTCATGGGATGAATGTTCCAAAAGGGGGAAAATATATTGATAGTGCTTAATATATATATCTTCGCATATACTTGATTGACTCGTTGTGGCACCTTAGGTTTTCGAGTTTCATTTTTGTTGGTATATTCATTTTCTTTTAATGTGTCTCGCAGTCAAAATCTATTGATTTTGAAAGATTGGATGATTCTCCTCTGGACAGATTGTAAGACCACTTACTATTTTTCCAAGTTTACTTAGTTTGTGAGATACAACGTTGGCAACATGATCTTTCTGTTTACAGGTTAACAAATGTTGATGAAGGGAACGACCAACTTTATGGAGTGCATGGAAGCTCAGGTGGATACGCAGAGACAGTATTTCGTTATGCTGCTAAAGAGCTTTTTGGCAAGGAAATTGCTGGTTCTCTTGACTTTAAGACTATAAGGAATTCTGACTTCAAAGAGTTGACTCTGGAAGTAAGTTTTTTTGCCTGTCTCATATTCCGATAAGGAATGGAAACAAAAGAAGCTTAACTGATCATGCAACAATTAGTAAACTTGTAATCCTTGCTCTAGTTATCAAGGTGCTATTGCATCGGGAATTGAGAATATTTTGGCCTCATAGCGCCTTTATCACAAGACTCGTTGGGCTACATGGTCACGACCTGTTGACATTTGTATTTTTCGTTGTGTTACTAGATACGGTGGTGGTATACCTGTCAACTATGGCATGATTATGACAACTTATAGCTTGATAATAAGGTCTTATATAGCTATAAATGTTGTTTGTGTTTTTGCAGATAGAAGGTAAGGCTGTTCTAAAGTTTGCGCTATGTTATGGTTTCCGAAACCTGCAAAATGTTGTCCGGAAAATCAAAATCGGAAAGAGCGAATATCAGTTTTTGGAGATCATGGCCTGTCCATCAGGTAAACGTGAACTTGAGTTGGTCTCGTCTTAATTATTTTCGGTCATGACCATGGAACACTCGGTAATTATTATTGTGTGTTTTCGAGTAAAAGGTTGCTTAAATGGCGGGGGTCAAATCAAGCCAAAACAAGGTGAATCCGCTAAAGATCTAATCCAGTCATTGGAGCCCAAGTATACGGAAAATGTGAGTCGAGACTCGGATTGTTGCATACGTGGCATGAACTTGTAAGGGATTATGAGTAATTGACAGTAATTGTTGTTGTTCAGGTTTTGGAGGCTGATCCTTTTGAAAATCCAATCATCAAAGAACTGTACTCAGAATGGCTTGATGCGCCGGGGTCGGAGAAATCAAAGAGAGTGATGCATACAGCGTATCATCCTATGGTGAAAAGCGTAACTTCTGAGCTGCACAATTGGTGAGAAAAACGCGTCGGGACATTTT